>CM042190.1:33424520-33443640 GCA_023539305.1 Ilex asprella
TGGGATTGTTCTCTGTTCAATATCGTATGGTTCTGATAGTTTCAAAAGATGGGTCGATCTGGGTTTTAAATTATCTTGGGTTTAATTTCAATTACATGTGTTGGGTCTGTTGTCTTGGTCTTTAATCTTTCTGGATAATGCTTGATTATTGTTATGGTTGTGGTGCCGCTATTGTTTCTTATCAATTTGACTAGTTTTTTATTTTTATTGCTCATAAAATATCAATAATGCCTTTCTTCTTTTGAGTTTTCGAATTGATTCTATTGATTACACAGCTTTGGGAAATATTGCAGAGTGAGAATGAAATTTGTTACCCTGTTTAAGTTTTCTTTGTGGTTCTATAACTGTCCCATCACATATGGAAGTGATTCTCAACGGATTTTGTTTATGAACTACATCAAGGAGCAATGCTATTGAGACATAATTTATGGATATAATAAGTTGTCACCAATAAAATGATAATGAATTTATTTAATGCTACAATAAGTTGTCACCAATAAAATGATAATTAATTCATTTAATGCTACAATGGACCTATCATTAAATATATTTCACTATTATTTCATTGGTGACAACTCATTATGTCTCAAAATTATGTCCCAATAGCATTAGTGCTACATCAAGTTGTCTTTTTTCGTAGATCCATTCAACGAATGCCATGTGCTCCTAAATATTAAAAAAATAGAAGAAAATATAAAAAAAGGATAGGAAGTTAGTTCATTTAATGCTTTCACTTTTAAATTTTCTAATTTTTTTTTTTTTGCTTTTAAGGCTTATACATCTTCTTAGATCTGGGTGTGTATCCAAGTTGGTAAGAGTCCCTGAGCATGGTTCAGATCCCCTCCCGTTGCCCTTTAGTGTGAACCATTGTTGCAATAGTGTCGGACATGGGCATAGGATCACCTATGAATTAATCATGGTGTATCATGATTGCAGGCTACTTAACCAATAAGACAGAGACTCAGAGATTCTCCATAGTTTGTAGTGAACTATTGAAGATCGTTGATAACTTTATTGGCATTGAAAGAGTCTTAACCATTGAGTATTGAACGCTCTGGGGTTTATTATTGGAGTAAGTAAAGTAACCTCACATACAGAAATTTATTACGAATGATTTGTGATTATCATGAGTCGTAACATCTACCATTTGTTTGTGTTTTGCTTTCATTGTGGAAGGTTTAAGTCAATCATACTTTAGCACTGCAACTGAGTGATTGTTAGCATAATGATTGGATGTTCCCTTATTAAACTTATTGGTTTGGTGTCTTAAGTCTCTAGAGGTCCATCTCATACCAAAGTCAAAGTAGTGTATATACATTCTGAGTTTTATCATATCACCATATATGTATATGTTTATATTTATATAATTGCATTATAGGTTGAAGTTTGTTGCTTACCAAAAAAATTACTGCTTGTTTTTTAATCAACTATGCTACAATTTACTTGGCTGCTGGTATGGTGTCGTGCAATCATGTCAAATTTCCTTGGGTGATGCAGGCAAAGCTTGCGGCTGCAAAAGAAAAGTTTGGACGAGAAATCCGTGTGTTTGAGACAATAACAGCCTCTCCAACATCTGATGTTTCCAACAGTGGTGTGGACAGCTTAAACCATATGGCGTGCTTTTTAATAACTTCTACTTGTTGAGTAACATAAGAATTTAAAATGTCATAAGTGGTGTATGTCACATTAAATTGTTTGATTGGCTACATTTTTTCTACTTTTTCTTATTTTATTTGGGGCAGAGGAGCCAGATGACTTATATGACTTCACTGCAGAGGATTATTACCGAATTTTAGCTACTAAAAAAGAAGGTAATATTCTATTATGACCTTGTTTCTGGATTAGTAATGTTCTTTAGTAATAATATCATTATAAAAAGTAGAAAACAGTCCTTTTTTTCCCCCCCCTGCTTGTCTAACCCCAAAGTTTAGAGAAAATGAGAATGGGGCTATATATTTGGGAATTGGGACAACTGCTGCATCTTCCGGAATAAATTTGTATCACAACCAAAATCTCTTATTGGTAAACATGATTCAACCATTGATCATCTGTGTCGTATCAGTTTGTTGATGTTTGGGTTAAATATGTCACACTTGCATTCGGGATTCATCATAGGCAGAACCTGAATCCAATGGTAAATTTAAGACATCATATATATTGTTCTTTCTTAAATGACTAGATCTCCTCTGAACCTTTTTATTCTTTACTCTTATTATATTTGATACATGATCATGCGTTCAAAATTAGAGTTGAATATGGTGCATTCTGCAAGCCGTTGTGGAAAATATATATACATACACACACACACATACACATACATATATGAAATACACAAAAGAGTGTTTATATACTTATGAATGCGGGATACATCCTTAAATGTTATCAACTGGAATCATGAGCAGATAAATTCTTAAAGACACGAAAACTCCGAGAAGTGGAAGAGGCTGCTCAAAGGTCAAGAATAACCAAGGTATCAGAACAATCTTTTGAAATGAGGTTTTTGCCAGTTTAGACTTTGTTTTTCATGGGCAAAACTTTTGACCTTAGTAAATCAGTAAGATTTTGTTTTCCATGTAATCGATACCATAGTTTATTATGTAGGCTGTGATTAGAATACGCTTCCCTGATAATTACACATTGGAGGTTTCATTTCATCCATCGGAGACAATTCAGAGTTTAGTTGATCTTCTCGTGAAAGTGGTTGCTCAACCTGAACTGCCTTTTTTTTTGTGTAAGCATATTTCAAATTGAATCTTTTAGTTCTTTATTCTAATATTTAAGCTTCTAATCACAAGAAGCACTTAAAATAGTGAAGAGCAACTCTGGAGGTTAATATGGGGTTATGTTTCAGATACAACTCCTCCTAAGAAGGAAATTAAAGACACGTCATTGGATTTTTACTCAGCTGGCTTTGTTCCTGGTGCTATTGTGTATTTTTCCTATGATCTGCTAAAAGGTTGGTACATTTTTATCTGTTACAACTTTCCAACATTGGTATAATAACACATCCCAAACTAGTATGAACCTTATCATCGACATCTCTTCGCATTGCCAATTGATTTCGAATTAAATGCTTTAATATGATATTGAATCTTGGTTTGGAGACTTTTTGGGCAAGTTTCCTATACAAATTCATTGATTGAGTAAGTAATTGGTTTTCAATTGTTACGTCTTTCATTATGTCTTTTAATTCTTTTGTCTAAATTTTCATGTGCCAATAAGAGTCGCATGTGTAGGGACGTGTTAGGGATTGTCCTCAGTGATATAGTTGAAAGTTTTATTGGTTGCAGATAATACTTTCACTCAAGTCAATAAATCAGATTACAAGAATATATATATATGTATATATATAAAGAGAGAGAGAGAGAGAGAGTCCAAAAAAATTAGAAAAATCCTAGACTACCCAAAACTGATGATGCGAGCCCGGAGAGCATTGAGAGTTTGTCAAATAAGAATAAAAAACGAATTGAAGTTTGGTGTTGGAGAAATAATCTGCAAGTTGTAGCGAAGAAAATACAAATAACAAAGTCATAGTGTTCAGCTGAAGAGATTAACAAACAAAATAACGATGAATTTCAATATGTCTTGTGTGCTCATGAAATACTGAATTGTGAGCAATCTGGATGACATTTTTATTGTCACAGTACTGAGGAGTAGGAGAGAACACCAATATCAGCTAAAAGCCAATGAAGCCAAACTATCTCTATAGTGGTGTGTGTCATAGCACGATACTCAGCTTGAACAATAGAACGAGCAATAATTTTTCTTCAATTAAATCAATAAGTTTTTTGATTGATTTAGGGCGCCGCCCTTTTTCTTAGAACCCATTGAGGGGGGCATCGGCTGGAAGTTGACGGCAATAATAAGTTCTAAAATATGGTGCCGCGTACATACCGTAATATAAGAAGTAAGGTAGCTCAATAAGTAGTACATGAGGTAGAGACAATTTAACTAACAACATGAACTGCATATGCAACATTTAGAAGAATAACAATAAAATAAATCAAACAACCAATCACTTCATGATAAAATGTTGGATCATCAAGAAGAACACCATCAAAACTTGAGAATTTGACATTTAACTCGATAGGAGTAGCAACGACCTTATCATATGTTAAGCGGGTGCGTTGAATAAGCTCATTAGCATACTTGGATCGAGATAAAATGGATTATATTTGTAGGAATACTTTTAGAAGGTTTCTATGGGAAACTAAGATTATACCTCCTATATTTATTGTGAATGAATGTGTGAAATATTGATACTCCATTTTATACTTTTTTTCTCTATTTTTGTTCTCTCCTCATATCTTCTTTATTAAAATTTATTTCCTTCTAAAATTAAGTGATTTGGACTGCTGCTTTGCAATTCGAGCTATGGATTCCTTGTGAATTTTGAACGAGTCCCTGTTTAGCTCATCTTTATTACAGTATGGGTTTAGTGTTTATTGGCTAACATATTTCATGTCGACAACCAATGCTCAATGGTTTGATTTATCAATGGCTACGTCTTCACCAGATGATGATGGTTCAGCTGCATCAGGTCCCTTCCTTCAGGAGGAGGTCATGTCTTTGAAAAGCTTGGAACTCATAGCTGAGCAGGCCGAGCCTGCCCAATCTGCCCCAGAACCTGAAATAGCTACTACCTCCAGTTCTGTTCAATAGCGAAAGCCTGCTAACAAAAAGACTGTTAAGCCTAAGTGGTTGAAAATGTGATGGTGTTGACTTCACAGGTGAGCTACTGTTTCCACTTTAGATAATTTGAAATATGCTGCCATGTTGAGCAATTTATTTGAGTGGTCATTTCTTGAAAGTTGAAACTATATGGCGCAGGAGGAAGGTACCTGGGCTGAATATGGGAAAAAGCATTAAGGATATAGAAACATGTCCGCATTTTGATGGCAAATCCTTGTCTGTCGTTTAGACTGTTATGAATGAATGAATGTATATACATGTATCATGCACAGTTCTTTGAAATAGGGCCGTAGTTATTTTTTCTGTTAAATTGCTGCAAAATTTCCAACTCATCTTAAATATTGTTGTGATTTGGCCTGGAGAACTTGGGTGCTGTTTAAAACCTGACTTACATATTTGTAGTTATGTCAGATAGCTGTTCTATTATCTTCTCTTGTTGGTTACATGATTTTATTATCGCCTGGGTAGGTTGGTGGAAATTTCAGTGTTGGTAGTCCAGAATCATATATAGTGAAATAGGGGCAACATGTTCAAATATTACAGAGCTGCAGCATATTCTTTACACTCAAGTTTTTTTGGTGGCTATTTTTTAAGTACTGCTTATGCCCATTTGGATTCAAGGGAACATCACTTGGTTATGAAGCCTGCAGGCTTCAAGACTCAAGTGTTATCGCTTCTTTTGCCATAATCATCTGGCTGGACAAGTAATTACAAACTGAAATCTTCCTTTATCAGGTTTGATTGAATAAGATAAGGATTATGGTACTTATTTTCTCCTTCATAGACTAACAAGATGGAAGTTTAATGGATGGGTTCCTGAATTTAAAGAGGCTTGAATCAAAAATTGTACTTAGTAACAAAGACGTGTTATAAATTCAGACGTCATGAGTTCAAATATTGGTAGTTTGTTGGCATCAAGCAGTGATAGATTTATTCCTAATGAATACTTTAGTTCTGGCGTGAGTGATTTGTCTTTTATTGAATTGGAAAGAGAATTAGTTAAGTTGTAATTAAATTGATTTAGACACACTGACTTTTAAACAAAAAAAAATTGAAAAGAAAAATGAATATTTTTTCATATTTCATATAAGTAAGCATAGACTGGTCTCGGTAGAATTCAGATTGACAATAACGGCTCAAATTGCAAGCGAAACAATTAGTACTTTTGATAATGTACTATTCTCTCGAGATTGGAGTTGGTAAAATAAAGGATAGACTTGGGTGGGTATCTTCAAATTCAATCCTACATATCCTACCGACCACAAGGTACATACAATTTAATTTTGTTGAGCCCTAGCGTTCATTAATTAATAGTGATTGCTGTTGAAAGTTATGGAATCATGAGTGAAATCATAATATAATGTTGATAAGAACCAAATATTATAGAATATGTTAAAGAATCTTTTTAGTATATGCTTTTTTTAATAAAATATTAAATTATTCAATATTTTAAGATCAATGTTGATCTATTGTTATAATATATTAGAGCCCAAAACATGTTCAAATAACATAATTGGATTCCTAAATTGAGAGACCAGTAAGTAACACTTTTTAATTATTTAATTATCACCCATGATTTTTAAAAAATTATACTATAATACATGTTTCATGTAATTACTCCTCTATTTTTAAAAAATAATAGCCACTAATTTAAATTTTTTTAAAAAAATAGTTTCATAATTATCTTATCAACTTAAATTTTTATAATTTTGTATTTAATTTTTTAAATAGTATGATAATAATTAAAAAAAATAAAGGGGGAGGATGATGGAAAGGAAAGCATATATATGTGTTTAAATAGACAAGAAATCTCACCTAATAATGTAGCCTCATCGTTCACTTCACCTAACCCCATATTGCGACAGCCATTGCGTTGGAATGGATTAAATGTTAGTAAACAAAATACGCAAAAGTCGCGCACGCCGTGACGTCGTGGAATGGAGTAAAAGGGTTGGCGCGTGTTCCTCACAGTTGTTTAGGAAAGTGGGGTTAGTCTTTTATCATTTGGAAATTCAGGTCACGTGGCAGAACTCGAATGGATTGTGATAATCCTTTTCTATACTTTGTCTGATTTCTTTGGGGATTCAAATAATCCAATCTATATATATATTGGTCATAATTTGTGTTCAAAGTACGACAAAATATAAAATTCGAATGTTAAAAAATTGATCTTATTATATTAAATAATAATTTTTTCTTTCATTTCCTTGATTGCATTATTTAAAAAAAAAATTACCCATTATTTTATTAAAAATATTAGCAATTTTCTCAACATATATAATTTTATAAAATTTTCTCAATATATGTATACTATTGTATATGGATAATGTCGAAAATAAAATTTATGTTAAACTATAAATTAATCAAATATTAAATGATTGGACATGTGATAGAAATGAGTAATGTAATTTTTTTAGAGAAAAAACATGTAGAGAATAAAATTCAAGTTGTTAGGTATTTTATTATATATGTAATAAAATTTTATTTAAACTCAAACTCTTCTTATTATATAGCATTAGGTCTAGATCTGTAACCGTTCACTTATTCTCATAGAAAATTTTATTAAAATATGGTTGTTAAATTAAATTCTACGGTCAAATATATGTCACATTTTTTTTAGTATGTAACAATAGTAAATCTATAATATAATTAGATGTGTAAATATTAAAGAATGACAATTTTTAAACTCTACTATAAACAACAAATAAAATGACTGAGGGGCTAGAGAGATACCTAAAAAATAAATCAGATCCTCCAAGAGGGATATAATATATCAATAATTAGATTTAGGGATATTTAAAATAAAAAATAATTATTTGACATATATTTTTATTCTTTATTTTAATTTATATAATTTAATTTTTATTAAAAAATATTATTTAAATATGTTTACATGTACGTCGTGCATTGCTAGTCAATAAACATGTTAACTATCCTAAGGTTGAATGATGGGATTCATATTTTATTCAAATTTGATGTGTTCATAGTCCTACTTGTGATGCACATAGTCCTACACACCTTGAATATATTTATGAGAGAATTAGACATAGACATCTTGAGATTTGTCTTTTAATCACTTTAATTTCTTGACACTCTAAATATTATACATGAATTATTTGAGGTTTATATGCACATATACTTAAATTCTTACTGTCAATATCAGTTGATATATTCGTTAGTAGATACACAAAAATTCATAAGATTTGTAAACGTATAATACTTAGAACCTTCAAGTTTAAAATGTTACAATTAGACAAAAAATACTCCAATCAAAGATAAAATATCAAATATTTTAAATTTTACAACTAAAATTTATGTTCTATTGTATCATTTATTGAAATAAAATTAATAATTAAAATCTAAATTTTTCTTAAAAAATTATAATTGATATACAACTACACTATCTATTGGAATAAATTTAAAAAATCAAACAAGGGGTCTAAGTAATTTATAATACACATGAATTTTATAACAAAAAATTATATTCTATTATGTCATTTATTGAAATAAAATTAAAATAGTTAAAAAAAATAAAATCATAATTAATATACAATTATACTATCTGTTCTTAAAAAATAAAATTTAATCAACTTGAATTTTAGTGGTTCAAACTCTTGTAACTTGTAATTAGGTCTATTAATCGAACTGAGTTATTTGAACTTGGCTCGGGTTCGGCTTGGTTTGTTTTTTAAATGAGTTTAAACTTGAATAAATTTTTAGGTTGATTTAGAAAATAAATCCGATAAGTTCAACTCAAACTTGATAGATTCGATTTGTTTATATACAAATACTCGAGCTTGACTCAGATTTAACTCGTTTTGGACCAATTTTAAAATTTAAACAAATAAATTTTTTTAGTCGGTTGGAGCTAGTTTGACTAACAGCCTATTTATAATCGTTTCACCGGTTTGTCGACTGGTAGGACTACGGCGGCTAATAACAAGTATCAAAAAAACTGGCCAAAACCGGATGTACTTCACACACACTCTCCCTCTCTCTCTCTCTCTCTCTCTCTCTCATACACACACACAGCTCCAAAAATCAAAATCTCAATCACCAACTACAGCTCAAAAATTACAAAAAACGCCTTTCTAGGTCAAAGATCGTATCGACAAGGTAATTTGTTCAATCCCTTTACCATTTAGTTCTTCCAACTTGTAGTTTGACTTCAAGCCTTTTGCTCTCTCAATTTACAGGTTCTCTCAGTTCCCTTATTTTCCATTTTTTTTTTTGGGATCGGAATCGAAATTCTGATAATATGCGAAAATGATCATCCTCATTGCAAACGAATTCTTGTTTGGATCTGTCAGTTTATTCACTTGTGTAATTTGGCTTCTGTTTGATTTTCATTAAGTTGCGGTTTTCATCTATGCAGATCAGAAGGTATAAGTGATCATACTCAATTACACAAGTGTGATTGAGTTTGGTTATTAGCGTTTTTTGTGAAAGCTTTAAGATGGCGTTGGCGTCAGCTCGATGGTCCATTGAGAAAAGAGCTCCTCTAAGAAGTGACACTTTCCAAAGAGACAACGAGAATGTGCCTGAAACTGGGTGTCTCTCTATTGTTGTGCTCGGTGCATCTGGTGATCTTGCCAAAAAAAAGACTTTCCCGGCTCTCTTCCATCTTTACCGCCAGGTTGATTAGGATCTCCTCCCTGCTTCTTTTTATTTTTTTATTTTTTATGATTAAATGAAATTTTCTTTTACAATTTAATTTCCAAATTAAATGGAGTTATTAGTTTATAAATTGGCGAGTCAGACTAACTAACAAACTAATAGGTGATTTCTCTCCCCCCCAAAAATGTTAATATGTCTGTGTCAAAAATCAAGCCAAATCTATTTAATGATACCTTTCATGTGCTATAGAAAATTGATTCTTTGGTTGTGTCTACAAACTCCAAGGAAACTTGCATTGATACGCCAACTAAATTTCCATGGGGCATGCACAGGGATTCTTGAAACCAGATGAAGTTCACATTTTTGGCTATGCAAGGACAAAGATTTCAGATGAGGAGTTGAGAAGTCGCATTCAGGGGTGAGATATCCTTATTCTTGGTTTTTACTCCATGGTCCATGCTTTCCCCATTATGGGTTTTCAGCAATTAGGAACAGAATGTTTCATTTGGTAAGTATGTCAAACTATAGAGTGTACACATTTACATGTAATGCATACATATCTAATGCGTACATCAGAAAACTTAGGATAGAAAGCTTTTGAATTTCGTTACTTTCAGTTTCTTATGACATTCTTCATTGTTCTGTTATTTTCTGTACTTATCATACAAGTTATACTTGTGCTTTTTGCTAATTAATGAGTACTTCAGTGGTCAATGCATCCAATGGATGTGTTCATTTTTGCTCTTATTCTCTTGATTGATCCTCTTGTGAGCTCTGAAAAAATCCGTTTTACTATGAGTGCAGTTATCTTACCCCATGCAAGGTCAAGGGTTCTTCAGCAGAGCACACGGAAGATGTATTAAAGTTTCTGCAATTGGTTAGTGCAGCAGCCCTCCATTCCTTGTATTATTTTACGTAACGTTATCTTTTATCTTTCATCTGTAAAGAGTTTATGATTACCCATGCAGATCAAATATGTAAGTGGCTCTTATGATTCTGAGGAGGGCTTTAGGTCATTGGACAGTGCAATATCTGAGCATGAAATATCAAAAAACAGCATAGGAGGATCTTCCCGAAGACTCTTTTATTTTGCTCTCCCTCCATCTGTATATCCTTCTGTCAGCAAAATGATCAAGAATTGTTGCATGAATAAATGTATGAGTATCTGTTCCAGATTTGTTTTTTAATTGTTGATATCTGACATTCAAATATGTTGTGGACTTATCCAGTAAAGGTGTAACGTGTGTACGCATGTGTCTGTGTGTGTTTGGGGTTCAACAAAATGTAATTTGGTTGGCTATGTTGAAAATCTTTATAACCTCACTGAGTTCTTGAAGTGGAATGCTGTTCTGCTATTCAACGAGTGTAGTTATCAATTATCTTGATGCATACACTTTCTCATGTGGAATACATGATATTTTGTTACAAACGCCTGTTTTAATCTAATTACGTGGCAGGATATGGTACATTCATATAATCTTATCTGCATATGAACAGGGCCGTTGGTATAAATTTAACGCCCACCAATAGTTGCACTGTAGGCTTTGATTCTCCCTGATCGTGTTAAAAAATGTTTCTTCCTTGTTATATAGAACGCATAATTTAGAAATTCCATGCCATATTTTTTTTATGTGACATATTGAGCTCTTGTTCCTCCTACATGATAAATGTTATATGTGCTGTAAAATGGCCCTCGGTCTGATTTATCATGCATTATGGCATCTTATGATCCCTAATAAAGGTAGACTGGTCCTTTCTGTACCACTTGATTTAGAACATCTTAGGTATAGATCTTTATGAATATTTTGATGTAATGCTTCTTAGCTGATCGCGGTGGATGGACTCGGATTGTTGTTGAGAAGCCTTTTGGCAAGGATCTGGCTTCAGCCGAAGAACTTAGTTCCCAGATTGGAGAGTTATTTGATGAACCGCAAATCTACCGTATTGATCATTATTTGGGGAAGGAATTGGTGCAGAACTTGGTAATACATGCTTGTGTTGTTAAACATGTTTTTACATAATTTTTTAATTGCTGCTCATGTCTGTCTTCATGCCATTAAATACTTTGCAGTTGGTACTTCGTTTTGCAAATCGCTTCTTTTTGCCCCTTTGGAATCGTGACAACATTGCTAATGTACAGGTGAGCATCTTTCTTCTGGTTGTCATTCTATGTTTTTTCCTTGCTTTACTAAATTTGTTCAGATTGGTGAGTCAGTGAAAGGCATTACATTTATTAACATTCAATGTCATCCAGATGGTGGCTGCAGATGACATGCTGTGGTGTTTGCCACTTTTTTACGTGTGCTAAAAGTTTATGTCTACACTGATTATCAGAATATATCACAGTGGAATATAGCTTCTTGTTTTTGTTTTGGTGATGGATAGGGGTGTAGCTGTTAGTTCTTCAGGTGTCCTGATCTCTATCAGTCTTATTGGACTATGTACCATTACAATGATATTAGTTTTTTTGGCTTCCTTTGGAGTAACTGCAATTATTATAGTACCACTAATTGCGCAATGTTATTTTTCCCTTTAGGATTATAAACATGTCAGCAGTGGCCATGCTCAAACTATGTTGTTAACTCATCTACACCAATCTCTAGTTGTCTGCCTGTATATATTTTTAAGCTTTGAAGTTTTTATGCCTTTTACAATTATGTTAACTACTGAATATCACCTTACTCAATTTCAGCTGATTATTCTTTTATGTTTTGTCCTTTTTTATTTTTCTCGCAGATTGTGTTTAGAGAAGATTTTGGAACAGAAGGTCGCGGTGGCTATTTTGATGAATATGGGTATGCGCTATGGAAGTTTACAATTCTTTTTGTGTTACCATTACTTGTTTATTAGTAATTTTGTACATAGAAATTACATTCTGCTTAGCGCTTTTGATCTTTGTTTTCAACGTTATCCTTTTACGCTGCCATTATGGAAGAAATGTAGTTCTAAATGAAAAGGCATGCTGGAGAATGCATTTTGTCTTGCCTGAGTTTTGAATGAAACTTGCAGTAAATAACATATTTATTTCATTTTTGGGGGCAGGATCATCCGTGATATTATTCAAAACCATCTATTGCAGGTGAGAGGATTTATTAAGTTAGAAAATCATGTATAAGTGACAGTCATCTGTACTTCAATCATTTACGTTTATGAATATTAGTAGTGCAATTTTAGTTTCTATGGGGATCCTCTTTTCCTTGGCGATTCAGATGTCAGATTATTGTACGTTTACATGTACTTGTGTCTTTGGATTGATCAACGGTTGGTGATGGAATTCGAATCCTGGCAATAATCTATAACCTTTACCTGTAGGCCAAGGCACTGGTTACATGTACTAGTGTCTTGAACAGTGGTTTTTGTGCATTCCTTTAATGTTGAATGCCAATCGGATTTGGCGATTTTGTGTTTTTGATTCTTGGATTAGAAATCTTTACGATGGCTGGCCATTAAATTCTGGGATATTAATCTACTGTCTAAATGAGGTTTCATTGGTTACAGAAAAGATAGAAAAATGGTTTTCATTCAGTTACTGGTGTGATGTCCATTTCCACTTTTCTTGTATGAGAAAAAAATCATTTGTATTGGTCTAAACCAATATTTGAGTGGGCCATGTGTAAACAAATCTACCTCTGTGAAAGTTCTCATTATTACATGAGATTGAGATTATAAACATGGTTAGAAATGTCTAATTTATGGGAATTGATAGTAATTTTGAGTTGAATTATATAGCCTGATTTCCGCTTAGTTCTCCATTGTAATTTATCTGCATAACATATTTCTACTAACTGCAGGTTCTTTGCCTAGTTGCTATGGAGAAGCCTGTTTCTCTTAAGCCTGAGCACATCCGTGATGAGAAAGTGAAGGTGTGTATCTGATTGCTTTCTAGAAGAAATTGTTTGTGGAGTAGTTCTTTTTGTGTCCCAGAGATGCCTTTTTCCAGTTCAACTTGAGGATCTTGGCTTTGAATTCAGGTTCTTCAATCAGTTGTTCCAATTAAAGATGAGGAGGTTGTTCTTGGACAATATGTAGGCTATACTGATGACTCGACAGTTCCTGACAACTCAAATACTCCCACTTTTGCTACTGTGATTCTACGATTACATAATGAAAGATGGGAAGGTTTGATTTAAGAGCATGACACATACATCAAAATTTTACTTTGCACAGTTGAACTGCATCTGTTAGCATTAGATAGCAGGGAAGCTATTTTACTTTGTTATTTGCGTAACCATGCAGGTGTTCCCTTCATTCTCAAGGCAGGGAAAGCATTAAATTCGAGAAAGGCAGAAATACGGGTTCAGTTTAAGGATGTTCCTGGAGATATATTCAGATGTATGTGTGGTGCTCTTATATTACAAAGTTCAATTTGTTCTTCATCTTCTCCGGTCTTCTGTATTAACTTCAGGGCAAACATCAAGCATTGGCATTGTTTTATGAGCAGTGCCAGCTGAGTAGCTTTTGTGAAATTAAGAATATATTTGGGATGTGACATTGAAGTGTATAGTTGAAGGGTATAAACCCTTGTTTCTTGACTACTGCATCAATTTGTGTGCACGTTCAATCTCTTTGCTTGACTTATCTCTAAAGTTGGGTATATATTATGTCACATGTGAAAGGAACCAAAGAAGAATTTACCACTATTTTTAAAGAGTGAATTTAAATTTATAACAGTATAGACAAAGTAGAGGTCAGACTTGGACCAATGGCCAATTCTCGTTTGCCATTGCAGGTACCTGCCACGTACCTCTCCAAACTGGGCGTAAGGGTGCCTGCCATATACCTCTCCCAAAAACACACTATAAACTTGAGTTTTGTGCACCGGATACGACCAATAGTATAGACAATGTTTTCCCATTAACAAAGAAAAGAAAAAAGTGTTCAAAGAAAAAAGCGTAGTCCTATCCTCTCGACATGATAGGTACCTGAAACAATCAGTTGCAGTGGCTCAGTAGGATTATTTCTAATTGCTGTATGTCTCCTTCATAATTTTGCCATATACTTCAGCATACATTTTTCATATTCTTTTGAAGCTTTCTGTATATTTTAATCCTTTTTTGCTTGAATAATGTCGTGTAAAACACATGTTATTTGTTTAGGTCAAAAGCAAGGGAGGAATGAATTTGTAATTCGCCTGCAACCTTTAGAAGCCATGTACATGAAGCTTACGGTAAATGAGTGATTTTGTTTGTCAGTAGGATTATTTCTAATGTCTTTTCTGTTTTTTTATTTTAGTGACGTCATCATTGGAGTAACTGCTGGATTTGATACTCCCATAATTTTGAACTATAACCTGTTAATATTTTCCTGCGTCTTTCTTTTTGAATTGTGATTGAGTATTTGCTGCACCAATCTTTTCAATTTTTAAGCTGTGGACTAAACAATAATCAATTATGTGCTACCTTCCAGGAAAAAAAAATCAATATAGGTGCTTGGATAAAGAACACTTAATTTTGTTATACATTATGTTTTTTCCTGGTAATTACTGTCAGGAACTGAACTATTCTTGTAATGTTATTTAATATGTGTGGGTGTACTGGTAGTTACTGCATACCAGGAGTTTTGACAAATATCTGAAAAACTATCGCAGATCAAGATACCTGAGGAATTGATGGTCTGAAGAATCCCAGAATTGTCTTCTGTTTGCTGACACGCGTAATTTCTTTCATGCAGGTCAAACAGCCCGGGCTGGAGATGTCAACTGTTCAGAGTGAACTGGACTTGTCATATGGGCAACGCTATCAAGGAGTTGTCATTCCAGAGGCTTATGAACGTCTAATTCTTGACACGTATAATTCCTTCTCCTTGTATTCATGTGATATTTGTTTTATCTGTTAGGCTCTGTATGCTGCCCTTCTTTTAAGCACTCTAGCCAGATCTATAGGAAGTCCGCTGCACTAGCAGGTGGTGGTAGATGCCAAAATTGATTACAACTACAAACAGCAATAACAGTAATGTGATGTAGTTGGGAAGGAAAATTTGTATTCTTTACATAAATCAATGACAGGATTGGTATTTGGTTTACAGAATAAGGGGTGATCAGCAGCATTTTGTTCGGAGAGATGAGTTGAAGGTATACTCGGAATAAATCTGAACACATTTGAACATAGGATGGCATTTCCCCAATTGATGATTTCTATTGTATTCAATTATCAGGCGGCTTGGGAGATTTTCACACCTCTTCTACACAGGATAGACGATGGAGAATTCAAGCCCATTCCATACAAGCCAGGAAGCCGGGGTCCAGCGGAAGCAGATGAGTTGTTAGAAAGGGCTGGTTATGTTCAAACACATGGCTATATATGGATCCCTCCCACCTTATAACTGCATAACTTGGGCACAAGAATAATGTTCAACTTAAAATATGGCTGCATATTGTTGCTCTGATGCATTCTTAATATGTTTCCACATAAGTTGTACCATGTACCACTATTCTGCCAAGGCATGGCCTTGTATAGTGTGCCAAATTTACTTTTACACTGTAAAACCTTTGATGGTTGTTCGCTGAGAGTATGTATCTGGCATGGTGTGTATCACTATTGGGAAGAAACAAGTTTTTGTTTGAAGCCAATAAAGAGGAAATGCTTGAACATTGAAGTGTATCGTTAACATAGCCATCATAGTTTCTTTCTGTAATGTTGATGATGGTGTTTAGTGATCAGAAGGTAGCAGGATTTCTTTGAAGTTTGATTACCAAAAGCATGGAAAGAGCTGATCCTCTTCTGATGACCCCTTATTTCTTGTTTTGAGCAGTATCAGTCAGCAATTGATTTTTTTTTTTTTTTGTTAAATGGTGATGGAAAGTTTGAGTTCAGGTGATCTGATGCAGATGTTTTATGAATTTTGTAAATAGTTCTTATCAAGTTCTCAATTATGTATAGCAGAGATCAGATAAACGTTTTTGAAGCATCACTTGCCCTCTCTGTATTCTAGGATAGATAAGTGTATGAGAGTTCTATCACTCAAGTCTATGAAAAGGTCAAAAATACACAATCTTATACTGCATGTGGAAAAGTCTATTTTTGCATCTTGACCGCATTGTATAGACATTCAAACTTGGCCGTGGTGGTCTTTATTTATCGACATGGGTTCCTCCCTCCCTTCCCCCAAAATCTCGTCTCTGCAGTGGTTCCATGTCACGGTTGTGCTCATTCCAAAGGTTTTCCTTCCAAATGTACATTTTATTTCTTTGGTTTCGGTTTGTTTTGGCGCACAATATTTTGTTTTCCTCCATTATCGTGTTTGATTACACGCTGTATCCATGTTCTCTCGTTTATCGCATTCATTCAACAGTGTGCATTAACTGAAAGCACTCCCCCAAACTATTTTGGTCATCCACCTTGCAATTACCTTTCCATACGAAAGGGATTGCATAGTGGCAGTACCTTTTCTTAACAGTCAAAACAATGTCCAGGAATACATTGCCTACCATGTGAAAAAGCAGCACTTTTTAAGGTAGTATTGCAGAAAAAGGAACATCTCTCATCCTTTAAGTTAGTTATAGTTTTTTTGGAATAGCATCAAATTCTCCACCAGAATGAAACTTGACAAATTACTAACTTCAAATCTTTTGCTTTTATTCTGTTTGACTAGGGAATCAGAAGGTTCAATGGTTTAGATAGAATGATCATGTTTACTGCCAAATATTCTTTCACTTTTTCTTTCTTTTTTTGGTTATATTACCTCTTAATAAAGGAGTTTGCCTAATTAGTGATAACGAACCAATCTCTAATACCCATACTTGGCAAGAGAATAATCAAAATTTCGTTTTATTGCATTGTTTTAGTCACTTATAAAATAAAAAAAAATCGACGTATTTCGAAAATGTTTCGACCCGTTTAAAAAACAAAATAACAAATTTAAAATTTATTTTTTCAAAACATTGGTCGAAATATACTAAAATATTTTTAAGCATTTCTCGAAATAATTGTATAAATGCATTAAAACACTAAAAAATACCTCGAAACATGATGAAACACTTTGAAGCATTAGAATTTCAATTCCATCATTGATTCGCTTTGTTCTATTTTGAAACGAAAACGTTTCGGACGTTTCAAAACGAAATTTTGATCTTTGGTGGCTAAGACTCCTGAAAATCAATTGGAAGTCAGGAGTAAGAATCTTTGTTAAGATCTAGAATTCTGTAGTGGATATTAAGGATCGAACTGGAGATTTGAATAAAAAAGAGCGGTTTAATTCACAAGTATCCCACTATTGTGATTTTCCAATTTTTCCGGCCAGATACATAGTTGCATAACAGGATGTTTGGAATTTGGAAGGATTATTTGATAAAAATTGTTTTCCACTTAAACATCCTATAATCATAACATGTATTAATATGGTTGAATAATGTTTGTAGCGTTCTCGAATAGTCATATATATGCATGCATTATTGCTTACATTTACTTTTATAAAATTCTCCATTTATTTCTTAAAGGGCTGTTTGGTAAAAGGGTATGAGGGTGTAATAAGTTGGGTTTAAGAAAAATAGTCTAAAGGACCCCTAAATCCCATGTTTGTATGGAAAATTCAATACTGAATTTTCAAACTCGGCCCGTAGCTGTCTCAAAAATTAAACTCATAATCATGGGTTTCGTCAAACTTAGAGGGTGGATTTGAGAAGATGGGTAAGAGGTTAAAGATCCAAAAGACAATTGTACATTTTAACATGAGTATGGATTAGACTGATTAACGGTAAAATAGTCATTCATATAACAAATAATTGTTAATAATTATGATATATCTGTGAATCTTACATGTGTATATTACATATTAAACATGAATATAAATCAGATTGAATATTAAATTTTATCTTTACGAAGAAGAGTTTGAATTTAAAAGAGTTTAAAAAAATTAATCCAAACCTCTTCATCCAAACAAGCCCCACTAGTATTTTTGTTAGAGAAAACAAGCATCCGATGCCTTTGAGACATATTCTAGTGGATAGGCTTCGCCGACACTCAAGCTTGGGGTTGGTAAGTGCTAGATAGTGACAACTATTTGATTTTAACATGTCCATTTTTTTTTTAACCAAATCCTAACAACTGAATCTAACATGTCCACATGAGAATATATATATTTGTATGTGTATCTGTACGCACGTGTGTACTTACAAAAGCATGCAATATTTATATTTTTTAATTAAATATTTTTATATTTTTTCTCAATAACTGTGGGCTTACAATTATTCACAAATTATACAGTTAACCAGAGTATCTCTTAGAAAACTTCCTTTAAATTAATACTTTTGAAACATTTTCATCCAAATTATCCTAATTAAAAAAAAAACGTTAAATTTATCTCATTTTAGTTTCTAATATTTTAATTACATTATTTTGGTCCCTGAAATATTGAATATGTTTTTATATGGTCCTCAAGTAAACAACGTATAAATTACAACTAATTTTTTATAATAAATTTGTCATACATTACTTAAATATGGATAAAAAAATAATTTGAATAACTCTTAATTAAAATTTTACTTAAATTTTGGTTAATAGTTACCCAAATTATACAGTTTTGATAATGAGATATCCTAATTTTGGTCAAAAACTATTCACATTACACATTTTTTGTTTAAGAGTTATCAAAATTATTTTTATTTATATTTAGGTATTACATGACAAGTTTATGATAAAAAATCATTAACAATCTGAACGTTGTTTGCTTGAAAGATCATATAAAAACATATTCAATGTTTCAGGACTAAAATGATACAATTAAAATATTGGGGATAAAAATGAGACAAATTCTCATACTTTGAGGACCTCTAATACAATTAACCTTAAAAAAATAGAAAAAAAAGAAATTTTTT
>CM042190.1:33444040-33470585 GCA_023539305.1 Ilex asprella
ATAAGATTTTTATTTATAACAATATTTTGAGAAAGATAAATTATAAATAATTATATTTATATTTTAAAAATGTGAATTTATGAGCTCGAACGAGTAACACATCTAAGCCCATATCATTGCTCTAGACGTGATCTCTATGTAATTCAACAAGTACTAATAACATTAGCTCGATCACATTAAACTCATAGATTATACTAATAAATCAACAACCAATTCCTTGGGAGCACCATAATCCAAACGGGTTTAGAACATATTCTGTGAAGAATAAAAGTATAATTCAATCATTAAGATCTTTTGTACGAGAGAAAAGATGATATACAAGTCAAAAGTACCAATGCAAAATTAAATAATATGGTCATTACCTTTAATAAACTTGCTCTAAGAAGGCTTGTGTAGCCTTGGGTATGTTTTTAAATAAAAATTGTTTCCCTAATCATAAAACTATTGCTCTAAAACTAATGGCAAATAATTTTTTTCCCCAAAAATTAGTCTCAATGATCTACACGAATTGACAAGTAGCACTAACATGCTTCGTATATCATTTTATCGTTACGTGATGTTATCATCAATAAAAAATTATATACTCTAACTACTAATAAATATTAGCATTTGTGAATTTTTTTTAAAAATTATTTTATTTTTAATTTTTATTATAAAGTTAATGATACCCATATATTAGTTTTCTTTAATTTGTATTTTTTATACCTATTTGATTTCTAATTTTTGAACTCTTTTATTAACAATATTTGACTTATAAATTCTATATTATTTGCATTTAATTTTTATTTCCTCTACTTACTTGACTTTTTGTTCTTTTAGACTCTTTTATTAATTATATTGTATTTTTAAATTTCTTTGAACTCATTTATTAGTAATACACTTGTATACAATTTTTTTTATCTATGCCTATATATTTATATAATTATAGTCAACTCTATATTCTATTATTCTATCATCCCATATATGTTACAACTGATTTTTTGGTATAGAACAATATCATATTATTACAATATAAACAATAGTATTATAATTTAATTAATTTATTTTACAAAAAGTATAATAAATTTATAACATAATTAGATTTGTAAATACTCAATAATAAAAAATCTTATAATAAAAATTTATTACAAATAAAAGAGAACATATCTAAAAATTCAGAGAAATACATAAATAAATAATAAACTAGATAGTCAAAGAGGGGCACCAGAATCATTTTGACTTAGTAGTTCTTATTCTTCGTTAAGCCTGTTAATCAAACGAGTCCAAGTCGAGCTTGAAAAGTTTGATTCTTAATTGAACTTAAAAAATTGTTTAAGCTTGGCTTGTTTAAGAATGAGTCGAGCTTGAATGAGTCGAACCCAAGCCGAGCCCGAGTATTTGCACATAAACGAGTTGAACTTGTCGAGTTTGAGCCGAGTTTGTAGGGCTTGTTTTTTAAATGAGCCGCGTCTAAACGAGCTGAATCCGAGCCAAACTCAAGTCAAGCTCGAGTAACTTAGTTTGATTAACAACCCTACCCTTTGTAAGATACGAAATGAGTCGGAGAAATATTTAAATAAATTATAGATGAAATAATCGAGAAGGGGCACTATAGTCATTTTTGACTTGATAGTTCTTACTATACGGAAGACAAGAAATGTGTCTAAAGGCTTGAAATGGGAAATGTCTATGGTACCGAAGGAGGTACCGTATCGTCGATTATAATAACTTTAGGTTAAGTTATAATTTTTTTAAATTGTAAGTTATATTTTTTTTGAGGTATAAATTATTATTTTTAAAGGTTAAGTTATAATTTAAAAGAGAGAGTTATAATGACGAAAAAGTCCATGATCAATCATGTGTATCTGTGAATAATTATGGACCCTTGATCAATCATAAACTTTTCCTGAGCACTTATAATTTCTTCAATTTAAATTGTAATTTTACAAAAAAATATAGTAATCGAGGGTATGATACCAAAATGGGTACCGTAGAATTTCCTCTCGAAATGTCGGAAATGATATCTAAATAAATAACAGATATTCAAAGAGGGGGTACCATAGTCATTTTGGCTCGGTAGTTCCTACTCTCCGTAGGACAGGGAATGAGTCTCGTCTCGCGCCACATCTTTTGCACTACCAAACACCAAAAATATACCTCCTCCTCTTCCCGCTCTCTCTTCTGTCTTCTCTCTCACCACGCGGCTTCCTTCCACCTCTCTTTCTCTCCCCCATTCTCTCTCTACTATATTTAGCGATTTCAGTTTGACGTCTCCTTCTATATTTGGATTTTACTTGTACACATATACATGACCGAGAGTAGATGTATATGCATCACTGTATTATACATGTATCCTTGTCTGTTTATACTTCTGCTCTGGGTCAAAGATTAGATTCTTTATCGTCTCTTTTTTTCTATTTCTGTTCAAAATCGGATTTGAGTGTTGTTTTTCCACTCTCTATCTCGTTTGCTTTCTGGGTGCTCTTATATATATATATATATATTGCCTTAGACCTAGGGTTTCTATACATTCCATTCTTGATTGAATCAGTTCTTATTCTCTAATCGTTCTTGATTTTTTTTTGGCTTAAACTTTTCTTGTTTGTTATATATACCCCGATAGATGTAATTTTTATTTCAAGCTTTGTAAGTTTGTGTCTTGTTTGAGCCCCAGATTATTGTTTCCCTCGTTTTTTTTTTCCACACGGGAACCTCTGAGATTTTGGTGCTTTGTTTTAGTTTGCGATCGAGAATTGGGGGTTTCTCGTAGGACTTCATTCTGTTTTGGTTGTTGAATACATCTGTAAGTCCACACCACGATTCCTAGTTTTAGGGTTTGTTTTCTCTTGTGCTCATTAGGTGGTTGGAGACACATTGCCAATGAATTTTTCGCATCTTTCATATAGATAAGAGTCTGTTTTCTGTGAAAAACATGGGTAATGGGTACCTAATGGAGGGGTACCCAGATAAGAATTTGGATAGTTTGAGTGATTATTTGAATTTTTTGTGGGAATCAGAGAAGCTCTCTGATGATATTGTTGATTTATTGCCCTCTAATCCTTTTGATATGGATATGACTGCTACATTGACAGCAATCACGGGTTGGTTTGAAGATCTTGAGATGGATTTTGGATCGAAGGCCCTTGGGTTTGGGAATGATGAAAACGAGATCAAGAAAGGGGAACTGAATATGGTTTGGAACGGTGCCATGTTTTATCCAGAGTTGGGTGGCCTGACGACAGATGGAGAATTAATTGGATCATCAATGGATGACGAACCACGGGATGAGTTGTGCGGTGGTTCTTCTTCACTGGATAGCAACATTATGGGTATTTGCTATGACAAACACTGGATTTCCAGCGCTGCTACAAAACAACATCAAGGGTCCACAACAGGTAGTGATGGAGGTGCTCCCCATGATGCTTTGTTTTTTGTTCTTGGCTATCTGGGTGTGAGGGACCTTCTGTCTGTTGAAAGAGTTTGCAAATCTTTGCGTGATGCAGTGCGAACCGATCCTCTTATATGGAGAAGTATTCACATTGATCCTCCGTTAAGTTATAGGATCACTGATGATGCTCTTTCACTGCTAACTAGCAGATCTCAAGGCAAACTTCAGTGCTTGAGTCTCTTGAAGTGCTTCAATATTACTGACAGTGGCTTAAAGTGTGTGCTGGAAAGCAATCCAGGGCTTACGAAGGTCAGTATTCTTTGTCAATTAATCAATATTGATCTTTCTATTGCTCCTTATTGGGTTGTTTTACAATATTATCTTTTTGGATTTTTCAAGGTGCAATGTGGGCAGTTATTGAAGCCGTTAGCATAATTGGTGATCAGTCCATACAGCATCATATGGCATCCTAACTTATTCCTTTCCATACCATTTAAATTTCATTTTCCTGGTTATTCTTAGCATTTGTGTGAATGGAGTGGTTTTCCAGATTCCCACTTATGTAATCTTTTTTAGTTGTATTAATTTGGTGATTATGGTGTATTTGCTGTTATATAGCAAGTTGTTTAGTAGATTTTATGGAAGGGCTCAATCAAACTACCCCCTCCCCCCAAAAAAATGGAAGCAACAAAAAAAGAGACCCCACCCCAAAAAAAGGGATTTTTTTTTTGGGGGGGGTAGGGTATGGCTTAGTTGCAATTGGATCTTAGTTTCTATTGGTGATGTCATGTATGTCAGGGTTTGATGTTCTCATTACCATTTACAATGACCTGAGTAGAATTCATAATCGAGAAAACAAGTGTCTTGCAGCTCATGCAATTCCTTTCTCTTTTCTCTAATGCATGCTAAGTATCGGTTCTGGTTGTGTCCATTGAAGAGTGCTGAGTGATATTATACATGTCTTTGCTGGTGAAAATTTTGGTTAGCTGAAATTTACATCCCTTTGTACTTGTGTTTGTAAAGTTTTTTGATAAATCTTCTCCCTTTCCATGCAGCTAAGCGTGCCAGGATGTGTGAGGCTCAGTGTTGAAGGTATTCTTTGCAACTTAAAAGAGTTTCTCAATTCTTCCGTCACACCTGGAATAAAGCGCCTAAGAATTGGTGGGCTTTTTGGCGTGACGAACAAACATTTTGAGGAGTTCAAGTTTTTGTTAGGCGCAGACAACCACAAGCAGCTCAGTGCCCACAAACCACGGTTTCACCGTGCCGGGCAGTTGTATCTCTCAGTTGATGATGATCGTGCAATTGATATTGAAACATGTCCTAAATGCCAGCAACTCGGACAGGTGTATGATTGCCCGGCGGAGAGTTGCCAAGTGACACATCATGGCACACAGTTGTGCAGGGCTTGCACTCTTTGCATCTCTCGTTGTATCAGTTGTGGGCGTTGTCTGAATGAATGTGAATATGAGGAGACATTATTTTTAGATTTGATTTGTTTTGATTGTCGGAAGCAGCTTCTAAATTGCCAGGAGAAGCAGGAGGAAATGAAGACTCCCCATCAGCAGCAGGCAAGTTACCATTTTTGTCTCTATGTCTAGGAGTAGGAGAGATTAATGCTTGATATGCATCGTCCTGGCCTCGGGTCTGCATCATTTGCTGCAGTCCAAGTATCTGATACCAAGCTGCCTTGAAGATTTTGATAAGGAGGTGGATGAAAGAATAACAGCAGCATAACAGACTGCCAACTGGGCGATAGGCTGTGCTCATCTGACATAATTGAGCTCGAATTGATGCCACCTAGAGAGAGAGTTGTTGGGACTGAAAAGATAGACCAGGGGAAAGTTGAAAATTCCGATTTTGAAAGATATGAATGGCCTCTTTCATGTGTATACAATGGCTTCTTCAATTTTAGCTAAAGACAGATTGCTGCTGATTAGAAGTAGTGTATTCTGATATTTTTATCTTCTGTTTCTTTTATGGTTGTAACTACTTCAATATTTACACAATAAATAATAATCTGTGTATGTAGTTACTTTAAATTCTTATCGCCTTTTATGATTTTCATGGAGTTTCTTCTCATAAATAATAATCTGGTTTTTAGGGAGGATTATGAATTCAAATTTTGACAACTCTTTGGAGTTAAGTCAAGAAAGATTTATTTTCGTAAATATTTTAGTTCAAGTGAGTGTAAATTGTCTTGAAAATTACTAACCATTGAACCAAAAATAAAAAAAAAAAATAAAAAAAAATCTGATGTGTTTGGACAGTTTTTGTGGGCGTGGCCCCGCGTGGGACAAGATATGACCCAACCATAAGGCCGTCTTGTGCCAATATAAAACCCGACCCTGAATCAACCCAAATCCATCTGGTGTAGAGATATAAAGGTACTTACCCTTTGAATATCAATTGGAGCCCTGTTTACCGTATCCCACAAACCTGAAAATCCGAAAGGTTTTATAACATGAACCCACCAACCCAACCTGCCCCTTGCTTGACACCCTGCCCCGATTAGGGCTCGCTCTTACTCGATCCATTGCCAATGGCAAGATTAAGGTAGGTTTTTTTTGGGTAAATTACACTTTATTCCCTTAAATTATTACTTTTATTTCACTTTATACTCTTAATTATAAAATTTTTCACATTATACCTTGAAGTATTAATTTTATTTCATATTATTCCAATAAATAACGATTGTCAATTTTTGATAATAAATGTGAATGTAAGTGGTTTGTACTTTCAATAAACAACTGTTTATTGTGTATGTACATGTCAAAAATTAAGAAAAATATCTATCCATGGCTTTGTCTTTCTTAAGTTTCAAATTTTCTTTTTTTGATCACTTTTTTTTTTCTTCCTAAAAATTATTTGGTTGTAAAAGAGATAAAATAAAATGGTATTAGGCATTTAACGAGAAGTTCTTTGGGATTTTCCTCCCTTTTTAACAAATTTTTAAGTTTATTGTTATCTATTGGAGTGATATGAAATAAAATTGATACTTTAAGATATAATATGAAAAATTTTATAGTTAAAAGTATAAAATAAAATAAGGGTAATAGTTTAAGAGGATAAAGTGTAATTTACTCTTTTTCCACGCCGTTCCTTGTACAAAAGGCCGGAACTCCTTTCTTTCTTCGCTGAAGTTGAAAACTTGGAAGCTAAAGCAAAAATGGAAAACGGTGAAATCCCTGAAAACGCTAATGAACGTAAGTATATATCTAATCTATGAATAATTATTGTTTTTCAATTGTTTTCACTTCTCCGTGTTGTTTTGATTTCCTTTTGGACTGGTTTTTGTTTTTCAGATTGCCCAGGGCCTCAATCGGAGTCTGCTGGAAAATCTGATGCCTGCGATGGCTGCCCTAATCAACAAGTTTGTACTTCTGCCCCTAAAGGCCCCGACCCTGGTACTCTCTCTCTCTCTCTCTCTCTCTATATATATATATATACAATGGTTCCGTAAGCAGAATCCCTCAACTGGGATTTCAAAAGTGGTCTTGATGGATGCTTTTTGTGAAATAATTGTTGCCTTATAGTGTATCTGTCATTGGCCTTAGTGCTGTTCTGTTGGTTTCGTAATTACTTTATTCTGATAATTGGGAAGCGTACACGGTCAGTTTATCTCCCTTCATGTGACGGGAAAAATGTTTACTTTTTCTTTGAATGGAAAAGAGAAGGGAATTCCTCCAGGAAATGATGAAAGTCTGAGCATGTATAATTGTTTATGGAGAACACCAAACCTCTTGAAAGTAAGGCTATTATTAAATCAAATGTTTTTTTTTTTTTTGGATATTAGGGAAGCATGTGATTTGGTTGAACAATATGTTTGTAGGAGACGTATTGTAACCAACTCAACCTACAAAGTTGATGCCCTAATCGAGAGATTGCCCAGCCTCTTGGAGAAGTGGTCGTTGTTAAGTTGGTCCACCAAAGTCGAAACCCAATCTCTTCCAGTTTGGAGCATAAAGCCCTTTCTTGTCCTTACAAGAATCTCCAAAACCATATATTCCATTAATTCCATTTTCTCAATAGTCTTGTCCATGCTTTCAGCCTTTCCCACCTGGGTTTGGGAAAAAGTTATCTCTTTCTAGAGATTTAGAAGCTCTTGGGGTCTTTATTGGGTTATGCGATTTCTCTCTTAAAATTTGCAGAATTCTGCAAATGGTGACTCACCCCCCCCCCCCCCCCAATTTTCCCTTTCTCTCCCTGGTAATGTTCTTATTGGAGGATGTTGCTCCTTCAATGTTAACTAATAATAGTAACAACTTCTCCATTTTTGCTTTGATATCTCATTTGGCTTTTTAAGTTGGTCTGCATCAATGGAAATGCATCTGGTTTTGAAAGAATATAGACAAATATCATCTAACAAGAGTTGCTGCCTTCGGAATAAACTTAATTCTGTGCAACTGAAAGCTTTTCTCATGTCTTGTGGAGGCTTATACTTACGATAATCTTTCTCTGCTGGCCGACTCTAGTTTGCTTTGTGGTGATAATGTTTTTGCCATTCTGAATGCTCTGTTGGCAGATTTGGTTGCAATTGCAGAACGAATGGCAACAGTGAAGCATAAGATACTGGTTTTATCTGGCAAGGGTGGGGTTGGCAAGAGCACCTTCTCTGCTCAACTCTCATTTGCACTTGCAGCTATGGATTTCCAAGTGGGTCTCCTTGATATTGACATATGCGGCCCAAGCATCCCGAAGATGCTTGGCCTGGAAGGCCAAGAGATTCATCAGAGTAACCTTGGCTGGTCTCCTGTCTATGTTGAGTCCAATCTTGGGGTCATGTCAATTGGGTTCATGCTACCCAATTCAGATGAGCCTGTGATATGGAGGGGCCCACGCAAGAATGCATTAATCAAGCAGTTCCTGAAGGACGTGAATTGGGGAGAACTTGATTTTCTGGTGGTTGATGCCCCACCTGGGACCTCAGATGAGCATATTTCAATTGGACAATTCCTCCAAGCTGCTGGATTAGATGGTGCTATCATAGTGACCACTCCACAACAGATGTCTTTAATTGATGTCAGGAAAGAAGTGAATTTCTGCAAGAAAGTCGGGATTCAAGTTCTTGGCGTCATCGAGAACATGAGTAGCTTGTGCCAACCATTGTCAGATTTTAAATTCTTAAGGATGACAGAGACAGGTGAGCAGAGAGATCTAACTGAATGGGCAATGAAGTACATCAGAGAAAAAGCTCCAGAATTATTAAATTTGGTCGCTTGCAGTGAAGTCTTTGATTCTAGTGGTGGCGGTGCCACGAAAATGTGTAATGATATGGGTGTTCCTTTTCTTGGGAAGGTGCCCTTGGACCCTCAGCTATGCAAAGCAGCTGAAGAAGGTAGATCTTGCTTCACTGATATGAAATGTGGGATGAGTGCTCCTGCACTTAAGAGGATCATTGATAGCTTGGTGTCACGTCAAATGATCTCAAGAACAGCAAACGGTGCCTAGGTGTTTGTTGATTTGAGGTCATGGATTTTGTATTGCAGATTGTCAAACACCATGGTTTTCAAGCTCCATGAAATTGCTCAGGCCATGATGGGAAGGTGCTCAAATTTTTTCAGACTCAGATCGTCTTATATTATTCCTTTTGGAAGCGAAAAGCAATTGAGCCATAACCAGCTGAGTGAACAGCGCTGGATTCCCCAGAGTTCTCTCTTTCAGCTGAATGCAAGAATCAAATGGATTGCTTCATCTCAATTTGCAAAAGACATCAAGGTCAAAAGATTTCCACAAGCCCACTTTTTTAAAACTCTTTTAAAAAATTATTTTTGAATATTGTTTTTTGAGATGTAATCTAAACATGTCGGATATGGTTTTTTTTTTTTAATTTGGTTTTGTAGATATGTATTGATTGTATTTTAATTTACAAGAATTTGTGGGTGCTAGATTTGGTTAAGTGAAAATGAATTCTGCATTTCCTGATTGGTCGTATGTAATACAGTGTGATATGTATAATTGGTTTGCATCTAATTATCATTAATTAAAAATTATTTAAATTTGAGTACAAAATAATATAACGTTATCATGATCCAAATGAACCTTCCACAATCTACTAACAAATCTAACATATTCTTATAACAACCATAGGCATGTATGTGGAGTTTGCTAATTCAAACAAAATTAAGTACCATAATCTAATAATTAATATAAATAAAAAACAAATACAAGGCTTATGTCGTATTGAGTATACTAAGATGGTCAGAGGTGGCAAATGCCGTGTTCAATGGCTAGTTGCGGAACCATCTCTCTCTCTCTCTCTCTCTCATATTCGGTGCGGTTATGTCTGTCCTCTTTTCGCATTTTCCCACACTCACCGAGACTCAATTTCAACTCAAAGTCACTGCTTTTTGATGTAAATTTGAAGTTAGGGTTTTTGCTCTAGTCTTACATGCTCAGTCTCATATAGTATTGTGATATTGAACATGTATTTATCTGAGAAGCCTCGTCCTATTGATTTCTACAAAGGAGGGGGGAGGGGAGGAGGAGGAGGAGGAGGAGAGAGAGACATGGTGGTAGAGGTCACCTCTAATGGCGACTTGCAACCTCATCATCATCACCAGACACATCAGCACCCACAGCTGATTCTAGGTGAAAGCAGCGGCGAAGACCATGAAGTGAAGGCTCCGAAGAAGAGAGCCGAGACTTGGATTCAGGAAGAGACTCGGAGCTTGATCAGTTTTCGCCGTGAAGTGGATGGACTTTTCAATACTTCTAAGTCGAACAAACATTTGTGGGAACAGATCTCCTCGAAGATGAGGGACAAGGGTTTCGACCGCTCACCGACTATGTGTACCGACAAGTGGAGGAATTTGTTGAAGGAGTTCAAGAAAGTGAAGCAGCAAGATAGGGGAAGTGGTTCGGCTAAAATGTTGTACTATAAGGAGCTTGAGGAGTTGCTTAGAGATAGAACCAGGAATGGTCCCTATAAAAGTCCTACTTCTTCGAAAGTCGATTCCTATATTCAGTTCTCCGATAAAGGTAGTCACTAATTCCATAATCTCTCTTTTATTTCTGGTGTTATCTGCTTTAATTATGTCCAAATGTTGAGGTCTAGAATTACCGTCTGGAGGATATTAGGGTTAGGTTGCTGATTGAGAATTATACTTCCGGAATGTGCTTAAAATTAGAAGTGTTTTTTTTTCTCTTTGTTTTCCATGCGAATACAAGGGAAGGAAAAACAATGAAAAAACTGGCCGAATGGCTTATTTTCTTCTTAAAGTAATATATTTTTTCCCAAACTGGTAGCTGAACCATACTGAAATTTGCTTTATTGGGGCAGCTCCGCATTAATTTTTCATGTTATTTATCATTAGCGGTGGACGTTTATGGTTACCTTTTGGTGTATCTTCAAGGGGTGTATAGTAGATCCCTTTGCTTGGGTTTCATTTTCTTTGTTGTTTTAGGAATGATCTTGTGTAGAGGTCAGGACATTCTTGGCTTTCTTGGAAAGCCCTACTTTATAAGGAAGCATTTAATTTGCACTCTGTTATAAGTTTTATCCTGATGATGTTGAAGGTTTCTGAAAGAGTTTAGTCAACTTGGGATGTAAGCAATGTAATCTACCTGTTATGTCATTTGGTTTCTATGGGTAGTGATAGCAACAGGGCAGGTGTAATACAGTTCTCTTATCCTAACCTTGGCTCGCCAAACAATCTCATACCTGCCTGCCTTAACCCTACTTGCCTCCAGATTTCTTTATGGTACACGAGTTGTAAACATAAACCCATCCCAAAGTGTCTCACAGTTACCAAAGGATGGATAAATCTTCAGCACATACTTGTAATGGAGGCCTCTCGAGACCTGGACAACCTAATATTAAAGACAAGGCAAAGGAACAATCACCCCTCCACATATTTTTCCAAAACCAAACTTTCACGATTCCCATCTCCCCATCTCACATACTCCAAGATACCAGCAGGTGATGCCATTTTCTATTGTTGGTTTTTAATTTGCAGAAAAGTAGGAAATGCCACTTCTAAGGGTTTCTTACCTTTTATTATTGTAACCGTGAAGTTACCCGCAAATGGCTTAGTTGTCATAATGCTCGGAGTTGTACCTTTACCATGAAGGGAGCTGGTATGACATCTTATGACTAAATGATTTGTTGTTGTTACTCAGGTCTTGAGGATGGCAATATCCCATTCGGACCAGTGGAAGGTACTGTACTAGAACTTAAATTAATGATGCATTTGAATAATTTAATGATACCTTTTCAAGTTAAGATTTAAGAGTGCATCTCTATTCATCGTGGCTCCTAGTATATTTCTCAATCTTACCCATACGTGGTCTGTTTGTCATTTTAAAACACTCCAATTCATGTGGCTCGTCTATGGAATCATCTGACTCTTGTGGACAAGATATTTCTTGTCAGATTGTGAAAACTGTTTCTAAACTACATGTATATCGAAATGAATTTCATGTGATTGATTAACTATAGCAAGATTTAATTGCTGTCATCAATAAAGAAGTGACATGACATGACACTTAAAATAGAAGAATGTAGAGGCTGCACACTAAGACCCTCCCCTGTGCATTTCAAAATTTCTGAACAATATTGAGCCCCCGGCCTGGACTCTTTACCAGGAATTCATTCGAATTTCATGTGTTTAAAGAGTTGTATAGCTGAATTCTTGAGTAGCAGATTTTTATTTTTTTTTGCAAATATTGAGTAATAGAAACTAAGTTAATTTTTTTTGTAAAATCAAATATTTGTGAAATTAAGGATAAACGGTCCAGTATCAAAATTCTGCTACGTAAGGAAAAATTCAAAAATTGGCATCATCTCTTTCCAAGTAGCTTTAGCTCCCTTTTGAAATTTAAAGTAGTCGTATCATCTGAAGGCAACAGGAAGCTGTGGATCTTTGGTAAGGAGAATGCCTATTCAATTATGCACCCTTCATTATAATTATGTTTGCAACAATTCTTTATCTCTTGATTATGAATTTATGGACATCAAATCTTTTAATCCTTACAGAAATAAATCATAAGTTTGTGTCAGGTTCATCTTCCTCCCTTCGGTCCTTTTTTCCCCCCCCCCCCCCCCCCTCCAAAAAAAAAAATAAACGAAAAAAACCAACAAAAAGCCCAATATCTAAAGGAAGAGATGAAATTTTGTGAGTAGCAATGGTTATCTTAGTTTTGCAATACTTATTAATTGCCCCAACTCTGCTTTGATGCGCATTTTTGGTGCTAACCTAGACATTTTAGAATTTCCTTGTTTGGAACTTATGATGGCAATGTTGCCTGCAAAGTAAATCACCCGCCACGTGTTTCAGCTATTGAAATGGTATGGGAAGGGTGGGTTCGGAGGAAGAGGTGACTGGGACATGGTTTGGGTGCTTGACCCGCCCCCCTGGTTATATACTTTTATTTATTAGAATATTCTTAAAGAATCCCTCTTGTGGCCTAACTCATGAGGGGTAAATTGGGGTAAAATTAGGGTTTCTTACTTTGTACAATACATTGTTGTTACTCCTTGTGACTCCAACTCGCCATTTCGTCTTCTTGTTGTCAACTTCACCATGCGCCTTGTTTATAGACGTCGTCGTCTCCGCCGTCAACTGCCATTAGTGGCATCATCGTCATCGTCATCCAATATCAGTAACAGCAGGAATGCGACTCTAGTATCAAGTTGTTTCCTTTTCCATTTTCTGATAATCTATGACCAAATCTGGTCTTTTTTGTACATATACATCTATTTATGATTACTTGAGTTTGTGTCTGTTTTATATGTGATTTTGGTTATGTTCTTTATTAATCTTGCTTGTTTTCTGAGAAAGTTGAAGGAAGAAGGAAAAAGGAAAAAAATAACTTGATCAAAGATATAGGGCGGATCTGGGAGGGGGAATGGGTTTTCCTAATTAACACGAGACAAATATAGTATAAAATTAGAAACCTTTCTTGGTTGTAGTGCGGACAACAGAACAACATTCTTCCCACCGGCTAGGTTAGTTGAAGGGGCTCGATCCTGTACCTGCAATGTGCCATGCCTGTCTCTCTTGTTATTTATTTGGTACACAACTGTACATGGTTTCCTCTTGAGTGTGAGACTTTTTTGGGTAAATTGGTTTTATGACCTATATTTGGCAATAGGCATCTTGATACCTTCATTAACATCTGTTCATAAGGGCTTCTGTTAATTCATTCTTAAGGTGTTTTTTCATTTCGTGCTGTGATTTTGGTTTAGAAGCCTTCTGGCAATTACTCGGGAGATTGCTATGGATTATTGGGAGTACACCCTAGGTTCAATCAACTTTTAAATGGTTTTATGTTTTCTTTATTGTGTATCCATCGATCTTAAACAATTCCACCTACAATGACTTAGGAGCCACATGATATGGAATGAGCCTTGAAAAACCCCAATTGGTAGAAGTCAGGGACTCAAACTTGGGTTTTGGTTTGGCTACTCCTATTGTTTAGAGAGACGAACAGGAAAAAAATAGCTGCTCGCAAACTAATAACAAGTCTTATCTTTTCCTTAGGCTCTTCTTCAGCTATTCCTCACCATCAAAATACTTTGTTGAAATGGTTATTAGTTCTTATATGGTGGAAATTGACCATGCTCTCGTCAAGGACTCACGGTTGGTTGTGCTTTTGGGATTAAAAAGCATGAGGAATTGAGGATATCTTGGATATTTCTCTTTACACTTCTTAATGAATTATGGTTAGAATTGGCACAAACTAGTTTAGGAAGAAGGAATCACCCACAAGACTTAGTGGTGGGATCATGTTGGAGTTGGATAAATGTTACTGATTTATTAGGATTTTTTTTATTTATTTGAATATTAGTTGGCATTTATCTTTTAGTGTTAGAGTTAGATTGAGAATCTTGCTTTCTTGTTTTGGAGTTCCCTATATAAATAGGGTTTAATGTAATTGCATTGGCAGACTTCGATTATTGATTTATGGAGAGCAGTCTTCATGCACCCCTTCTTCTCCTCCTCTTCACATCCCTTAATTCTCTTTTGAATCTACATCACCTAGTCATATCATATGCAATATAGACTGACTAATGCTCTAGTGTGGTGGAGAAAATTGATCATTTTTGGGTTCTTCACCGGAAAGATGAAGGCTGAAAAGAATGTGAGTGGATGCTGTAAGAAAGGAACATATGGGATATGGCTGAAAAAGAGTCAAAATAGGAGAGTAGGTAGAAATTAGGCTTATTTTGGGAGGGAGAGGAAGAGTTAGTTTGGGATTGTTGTACTTCAGATGAGGATAAAGAACATCGTTGTTTTGAGCATTATTTAGCAATGAAAATTTTGTGTTTCATGTCAAGTTATGAATGAAACAATGAGATAAAGCCTCCAAGAGATTACAAAGAAGGCATGTGGAGGACAAGAGAAAAAAAAACTATATTGAGCACAGAAAGTAATGGGATACAAGCCTAGATAGTAGATATATCAAATGTTTATAATAGGGTTTTTAGGAGGAAAGTGCACTTGTTTGAAGGAAGGTTACAATCTATATGACTAGAAGAGAGAGCAACATGAATTTAAAATTACTTCTCAACAGCAGTCATCAATACAATCTGATCTTAATAGAACTGGTCTGATTCTCCAATCAATTGGGATGAGTTGCACCTCACATCTACAGATCTCACCCAGAAGAAAGGTCACATATTTGTGAGGAGAAAACTTTCGCTATTTCTTACTCTGAAAAGGCATATAATTGTTGTGACTAGTCATATTAAAGTTGTAGTTATAATTTACTAATAAAAAGATGAGAGCAATCGGTGTACTTATGTGTATTTGTTATACTTTGTCTATGGAAAGCCGATGATTTTTGAATATTAAGATCTTTTAGTCTAAAAATTCACACTAGTTGATTAGATATAAGAGTTACATGCCATAAAGTACTAAACTTCTTATGAATAATGTTATAATTATTTTCTATATTTTTGATAAATTATGTAATTTGATATATAAAACACAATTATTTATAACGTGTTCCCCAAGTGTTCGTGTCCTACTTTTTGAGAAAGTAGGTTTGTGTCTCCGTGTCGTATTATAGCCATATTTTGTGTCCGTATCCGTACTTTTTAGGTTATTATATGTCAACACATGTTTATCTTTTAGCAATAGACATGATCTAAAAATGTGTCGAACACGTTACCAAAAGAGTGTCGGACCTGTGTCCGAATCTAATATTTTATCTCCTACTTATGGATAGGGATAAAAGAGTATGAAATGCGTGTCTAAGAGTGTAGGATAAGGGTGTCCGACATTGTTATGTTTCTTTGTAAGAGTGTTTGTGCTTCTTAGCACATTAGTGACTTTGGAGGATGTACTCTAAGTACCTAGTATGAAGTTTATGGTGTTTTGAGTAAGGAAATGAATATCCCATATATAAATTCAAATATTCATGAGGTATGTGAAAATGGAGAATTGAGATGCCAGTAGATAAAGCTAACCCTATACTTTCAGAAGGTCAGATGGTTGGTTAGGGAGGCAATCCCTATATACCCTAGAAGCTGTTTGGTACATTCATGGCTTGCTCAGAGGAAGTCAATTCACTTTGATTAATGTGTTTTTTGTTCAAATTCACTTTCTGTTAAGTTTACCGAACAATGTCATTTGTTTATTATTTATAATGACCCTTTCTCAAACTTAACTGATATATGAGTTTTGTGTGTGCAAGGTTGTTAACTACAACCAAATAGTGTCTGTATGGATCCTCCTGAATTTGCTTGTTATGAAAATTGAATGTTGCAAGCAGGAGTAGATGCTCATAAAACCCTTAAGATACTTAACTTGTATTGCTTCAAAATGCTCATAAGAATGATCAAGTTGGTTGATATCATTACCCTTTGGGTATTAACAAAATGATAGCACAACAACGTTTACAGGTTGAGCTGATTACTCTCCAACTGAACCTGGAGTTTGAAATTTGAAGGACCTGTAAAGACCCCAAGTATCTGAGCTCTTATACACATTTATATTTGGAGATGGGCTTATATTTCTCTGAATCCGATTCTGTATGCCTGAGATGATCTAAAAGACTTCAAGTTGAGATATTGAAAGCCTTTTGACTGAAATCAAGATTTTGGGATATTGAGCTGGGCCTACATAACTCCAATCCTGGCCAATTTTATTGTGGCATGTGGAAGCACTGAGAGATGATTCCGATGAAAAAGTGGTGGCTACTTCTTATGATAAATGACTAGTAAAAAGGAACAATAATCAGGACTACCCATCAGAGACAAAGGATGAAAGGATGAGCAATCTTAATTCCCAGCAGATGGTTGACTAGTGCGTGTTTCTTTGAAATTTTTTTTGGAATGTTTTGTGCAACAAGACCTAAATGGTGCAGATGTAAGGTTTTTGTGGAGTGTGTTCCAATTTGATAGAGGTGACTAATATTCAGAGTGAATCATGACGAATTGTTGACCAGTGTGCATTTTTGTTTTTGAAATTGTTGGAAGGTTTTTGAAAACAAGATCCGAATCGTTGAGATATGAGGCTATGTTGAGGTAACTAGATGTATTTTTGACAACAGATGATTGGTAATCTTATCTAAGAAATAGAAAAGGGATGAGATTCTAAGGTAATTCTCAAGTTATGACTAGTCTGAGTCATGTTTATTTAATACTTCATGTAACTCGGAGAAGAATAGAGAGTACACCCATTTATTCTGTGTGGTGTGTGTGTGTGCTGGCACATTCAGATACCCTTCACTTGAATATATTGCTAATTAAAATTGTTGCTTTGGAGGATCATTTTGTTAATGATGATGACTGATAAGCATTACCTTCAATGACAGTGCACCACCAGTGCACTACTTGGGATGGTCTGTTCTTCAGTCATACAGTTCATCTCTTCCTCTGCTTTTCTTTTATTATTTTTTGCAGTTGTCAATGTTAAACATTTTATTTAATTGCACTTGCACACCAGGGTCAAGTTAATGAATGATATGAGTGATATAGGCTGTTGTGGCATGCTGATTGTTTGTACTGTATTTCTAGTTCCTCCTATGTACCCAACCTTTGGGCCAATTTGTTTTTTGATTTCTGTTAGATATGTGGAATATTCCACTTTGTGAATCAGACTTGGTTATCCTGGATCCTGCTTATAAACCTTTTTAAGTTGGATACTGTGACTTGATAACTTTGTGCAGGAAAAAACTTCTAAATTGAGCATATTTTTCTTTTTCTTTTTCTTTTTTTGGAGTTTGCTAAGGGAGGGGGGAAGTTAGTATACTCTTGCTATTGTCCTTGTATTGATCAATGTTAAGATGCTAGAAAAACCATTTTAGCATATTTATAACATTCTATCTAGTGAAAAAATTACCTAGTTTTCTTAAGATATATGGAATTTCAATTTTGTGCTATTATTTGCTCTTATGATTTTCTGATTTGAGTTTCTTATCGAGATTTTATTGTTGTACAGCTAATGGCCGGTCAACTGTCAACCTTGATAGGCCTTTGGATCATGATGGGGACCCACTAGCCATTACAACGGCTGATGCTGTGGCAGCCAGTGGAGTTCCCCCATGGAACTGGAGAGAGACCACTGGAAATGGTGTGTATCCATTTTGTATGATAATGTTTATATGTTTACTTATCTGTCTTAGGGAAATCTACCCATAAGTGCTACTTTTCTTTTTCTAATACTGTTAGATTTTGTTTAATTTCCTTCACACATTTAAGCCCTACTTTAAATGGTTCAAAATCAGTTCAGGATTTGAATAATACTAAATCATTTTCAATTTGGCACTGAGACACTAATTACACTCTCAGGATGATAGTTTCTTAATCAATTTCATCTTATTGTAAAACTGTTGTTGCAGATAGGATGACTGCCACCAAATGTTTATGATATATATATTATTTGACGAATTATATAAAATGTATCACTTCTGATAGAAGCTTGGCAGAGCAAATTTTTTTGGTCTGTTCATACTCGCCCATTTTAAAAAAATTAAAATCATCTGCCCTGCATTAGATTGAATCTTTTTGGATACCAGTTCGTGTTATTACCTTGCACACCAATATTTTTTTTTCATTTATTTGTTTTCTGTTTGCTTTCTCAAGAAAGTAAACTAAACCTTATTAGTGATACTTTCATAATGAAAAACTAAGGGGCAAAAGAGGAACTGTAATACAGTTTGGACTTTTATGAAATTGTGTTAAAAAGTAGGATATGCCTTAATAGTTGATACCAATTTGACTAGTCTTAATGGTATTTGAAAGAAAAAAGTCTTCACTTACTGGATTTTTGACTTTTTCTTATAGTAGATTAGATTGCAAGTGTCATATTTTTATTTTGGTGTTTATGGTTGCAGTTTTTATGGGAAAATATTTGGTTTTGGTTACTGATTTTATCTAATTTTTCTCAAGGCACACATACTTTGAAATTTTGGGTAACTTCTTATGCGAGTCTCTATAATATCTTAGTGCTTTTTTGGCCTTGGAACTGCTTGGCCTTTGCATGTAATGTGAAGAATAATTCTCACACAAACGGGAGAAGAAATACTATGCTCTGATTTGAAGATGCACCCTGTCCAATATAAATTCCCTTATTGCGAGAAGACTTGCGGTGCAGGTAAGTTTCCTTCTCAAATTGGGAACGAGCTACATGGTCAGTGAGCAAATTTTATGTTGTAATAAAGCAACCTATAAAAATCATTCTACTATCAACTTTCACGAGCTCCTCCTAATTCTTTTCGTCATGTAGATTATCCAATATTTTCTAATATGAATTCTGAATTTGACTCAACTTTTGAGCAATCTTTGTGTGCATAAAATGGGCTGTTCGCTATTTCCTTTTCATGCTTGCTTGTGAATTGGATTTACACTTTCTTGATTAAAGACTTTAAGGAGTCTAAGTCTAGATGCTTGGAATGATTTTATCCTGCTATGTACGGTGTAATTTTTTTCTTAACTTTGGCGAGATTTTCTTGTCAGCCTCGGGTCAATTGATTGTTGGCTACCTAGAACCAACACCCTAATTTGGGTCCTCAAATTTGATACCACTTTTGAAGCATGCAGTTCTTTTGCTTTCTTTTTCCATGCAGGTGGGGAGGGGCACTCTGCTTATGGTGGGAGGGTCATAACAGTTAAGTGGGGGGAATACATTAGAAGAATCGGTGTTGATGGAACTGCTGATGCAATTAAGGAGGCTCTCAAATCTGCTTTTGGCCTGCGAACTAAACGGGCATTTTGGCTGGAGGATGAAGATAACGTTGTCCGAAGTCTTGACAGAGACATGCCATTAGGAAATTATGCTCTTCACCTTGATGAAGGTATTCTTGAACTTATAATAGAACACATCTTATTTTACATTTTTTTTTAAAAAAATGAGATTTTGATGGAAAGACCTTCGTTCTTTTTTTCAGGAGTCTCCATAAAAGTTTGCCTTTACGATGATCCTGACCGCCTGGCTGTTCGTACCGAGGATAAAACGCTCTATAGCGAAGGAGATTTTCGTGATTTTCTCTCTCACCGTGGTTTGATAGGCTTGAGGGAGATCAATGGCTACAGATCCCTTGATAATTTGGACGATCTCCGTCCTGGTGCTATGTATCAGGGGGTGAGACTGCTGGGGGATTAGGATTTCATTTCTGAGAGTAGAAGGCTTGATATGATCTTTCAAAATCGGTTTATTCCCCTCTTTCTTCGAACAAAAAAAAACAAAAACAAAAAAACAAAACCCCTCTACATCTACAGGTTTAAACTCTTAAATGCAATGTTACTTGAAGTACCATAATGAATTTCTATTTTGTGCATTCCTAGCTGGATGTTTTTATCTTCTTTGATATGTGTAGGTGCATTTTGGTATTGTGATATTCTTGATTATTTAGCATTTTGTACCTTAATCATTAGTAGGAGAGAGAGAGAGAGAGAGATGTTTATAGAACAGTTCATTGGAAACTGGCTCGTGTGAAATGAGTGCACTAATGTTGAGCCACTGGTCATGCAGCTCCAGGAATTGGATGCGGCCATCTAAATTACATTTTTGACAGAATCATTTCTTATTCTTTTCTAATTTGGGGTGTCAGTCAGGTGGAATTATGTTGTCTTTTACATTATATCTTAGTAATATTTTGAACTTGAAGACACCATAAAATATAAAAATTCGAACTTCAAAAAATTGATCTGATTATATTAAATAATAATTTTGTTCTTTCATTTCTTTGATTATATCATTCAAATTTATCTTTACTCATTATTTTTTTTTTAAATATTGATAATTTTTTTTTCAAAATACATAATTTGAGAATTTTTTTTTAACATATGTATACTATTGTATATGGATAATATCTGAAATAAAAATATGTTAAATTAAAAATTAATCAAATATTAATGATTGAATATGTGATAGAAATAGGTGACGTGAAGATTTTGGAAAAAAAATGTAAGGAATAAACTATGTATTTTATTATATAAATTTCGAGTTTTGTTGTGATTAGTGAATCTTTAACTTGTTTTGTTTGATTGTTTTAAAATGTCTTGATATTTTAATGACATAAAATGCGACAATTCATATTGTTGATCTTTATAATAGACAATGAAATAGATTTTGTCATGTCTATTATTTGTATTTGATATTAATCTAATATATTTATTATCCATGTCGATAAATTTGGTCGTGTGTCGGCCATTGATAAACTCTAATAATTTGTATATATGTTTCGTATATAAATAAAATTATCACAAAAAATCGAGAATGCAGATTGAAAAATGACCGACCCTTTTGTACTAGATTAAATCATTTTTTTAGTAAAAAAAAAAAGAATAAAAACAAAACCGCCTTTAAAAAAATTGAAATTTACGCTTTCTAAACCGGCGACCTCGTCTGGTGAAATCCTGTTCAACAACTCAAAACGATAAACCATGTAACAGCAGCACACACACACACACAGCGTGTCTCTCTCTCTCCCTCTCACACGCTGAAATTACTCAGCACCATATTAGTTTAAGTGGCCCCACTTCATTCAAACGTCGACAATTCCGCGCTCATTGCCCGCCATTACGTTTCAGATCACTACCCGATAAATACATACATACATATATATATATATATACAGATAGATACACAATGCCTAGCGCTTACCCCTATTCTCTTCACTACTGCTTCACATTCTATTCTCGCTCCTTCCTCTTAACAAATCATGGGCAAAATCAAGATTGGAATCAACGGTATACTGATCTTTATATCTTCATATCGTGTTCTTCATTTGATTACATGCACACAAACAGTGTTTATCTTCAATTGGATTTCGATGTTGATCTGATCAATATGTTGTTTACTTGTTTGTGTATAGGATTTGGAAGGATTGGCCGTCTGGTGGCGAGAGTTGCTATGCAGAGTGATGATGTTGAAGTCGTTGCCGTTAATGATCCGTTTATCACCACTGATTACATGGTAAACAAGTACATTTCTCTAAATCGCGATTCAAGTATAGCAGCATCACATTGTAGTCACTGGCCCATAATGTTAGGTTTCTGGATCACTACATCGTAATTGTAGTGCTAAGTTGAACCTGTTAAATGCTTTTCAGTTTAAACCGATTTTGAACCTCTGATCTGAAACTTATCGTTGTTTTTGTCTAAACTCTACATCTTAGGCTGTAGAGTGGGACTGGGGTCTTCAATTGCTTGTGTAGTGATCAGTGAAATAAGATCTCTGAAACAAGTTCCAAGATGAATATTCAGAATATAGGGTATTTTTTTATGTATGTAAGTGAAAATTCTATAGCCACCACTGATTTTGCATCATTTGTTGCCTCCATTGAAGGCAATGGGTGCATCAAATCATTCAAATGAGTGGTGGCTATAAAATTTTATTGCACACACATTTTTATACATCTCGGAGACCTATGTAGATCGAAGACAGATTGCACGTGTGATTTTCATATTCTAATTTCTCCAGGAAATTAACGACAAAAATAAAAGGGAAAAATGACAGAGAGATTGTAATTCAAGAAGGCTATGTAGCTTTACAGGAATGAATGTTTTGCTTGTAAGGTCCCCACAGTAAGCTCACCTGGTGGGGTAGTTGTTAAGGCATATCCACATCTTGCTAACAATGATTTTGATGTTGTGTTATGTAGACCTACATGTTCAAATACGACAGTGTTCATGGCCAATGGAAAAAGCATGAGCTTAAGATGAAGGATTCTAAGACCATCCTCTTTGGTGACAAACCTGTCACTGTCTTTGGTGCCAGGTATAGTCTGATTCCCTAATTTTGAATTCTACATCAAAGAAGTGTGATCTTGGATTAATATTGTGTCTTCTGTTTGTTATAAATAGGAACCCGGAGGAGATTCCTTGGGGCGAGGCTGGAGCTGATTATGTTGTCGAGGCCACAGGCGTTTTTACTGACAAGGACAAAGCTGCTGCCCACTTGAAGGTTCCTTTTGATTTGCTCACGTTTTTTTCTTCCGATCTGTTTTCTTTGTTCGCAACAGTAACCACAAAATCTGATCATATCATATCTGTTAAATGATTGGCTCTTATGGTATTAGTAATGAGGAGAAGTAATCCACTGCACTTACAGGTAGTGGTCTGTGCTTTTTCATGATTGCATTTGTAATGGTCTTTTTTTGTAGAGCAAACGCTAGTTGGGGTTCATAGGTACGCCATAGGGATATTTTTGGTTGTGTGGCAGCTTGGAATTGGAATCTGAAAAGAACCAATTCAACTGTTTTAACCCGGTTGCAAGCTGCCCAATAGAGCATAAGTTTTGTTGGTTTGTGAAATTCTTCATTGTCATTCATGATAATGCTACTGCAACAAATGGTCATTAAACTTTTCTGGTTCATTTGTGCCAGGGAGGTGCAAAGAAGGTTATCATTTCTGCGCCAAGTAAGGATGCTCCCATGTTTGTTGTGGGTGTCAATGAAAAGGAATATAAGCCAGACATTGATATTGTTTCCAATGCTAGTTGCACCACCAACTGTCTTGCTCCATTGGCCAAGGTTTCTTTCATGCTTTATTTTGTTGCTCAAGTCACACCAGAAATTTATGCCCTCTACTTTTGTGAAATGCTAAATTTTAATCTGATGCTTCCTGAAAACAGGTTCTTCACGACAGATTCGGTATTGTTGAAGCTCTTATGACAACTGTTCACTCTATTACTGGTAAGGACGCCTTCATTTATCATCAAGTAGTTTTAGGAGATATGAACTATGGTCTAATTTATTGTTTAATGTCATTTAGCAACACAGAAAACTGTTGATGGCCCATCAATGAAGGACTGGAGAGGTGGAAGAGCTGCTTCATTCAACATCATTCCCAGCAGCACTGGAGCTGCCAAGGTATTGTGACTGCCTGAGGGGCATGTTTGGAACGAATTGAACCTTCGCTGTATGTTGGTACTATTTGTTAAAAAATTTGTGGAGTACTTCTGATCAATATATGGTTATGGAAGTGATTATGTATTATGTTTTATAACTATCTTTGAAAAGAAATTTTACTCTTAAATTTCTCCTTTAGTTAGTTGATTCGACCTTCAAGGAGCTAGTTATTTTACATTTGTTAGCTAAAACAAAGAGCCAAACCACAAATTTTACTCCAAGGGGCTAGCTAATGGCTCTCTACATTTAGAGAGCCTCTTTGGCTAGCTATTTTACGTTAGGAGAGCTAAATCACTCTTTTTTTTATATTTTGATGACTTGTCAAGCTATGCAATATTTTTGACTTGAAAAATTAATAGTAAATAACTAAAATAGAGAGCATTATTAGAGTAACTTTGTAAAAGTGGCTCTTTAAAATAAATATTTTGACTAGTTGTTTTGAAGAGCACCTTGGAGAAGTACTTGTTTTTGTGAAACGCGGAAGATTTACACTTTGTACTTTTTGTGACCATAAAAATTCTTTTAGAAAGCTCCACCACCCTGATCCCTTCGCTCTTCATTTTTCAAGGTTTCTTTTTTAGTGTTCATAACATTAGCCATAAACGTTTATGCTTAATTATGGTTTATTAAGCTTCACATTTGTACTGTAACATGAATGACGTCTCTTGGTAATTCTTATAGGCTGTAGGGAAAGTTCTGCCCTCACTAGATGGAAAGCTTACCGGGATGGCTTTCCGTGTTCCCACTGTTGATGTTTCGGTGGTTGACCTCACTGCCAGACTTGAGAAGGCGGCCTCATATGATGAAATAAAAGCTGCCATCAAGTAAGATCAGGAACTCTGCATTTAGCCTCACTTCATGCTTGTGGATGTTATCTGTCTGCACCATGTCATATTCATTCCTATTTCCATGTAATGAAGAAAAAAAAGCACCTTATATGCCCACCCTGTCCTCTTTAATATTTTGTAGGGAAGAGTCTGAGGGTAAATTGAAGGGAATCCTTGGTTACACTGAAGATGATGTGGTGTCAAGCGACTTCTTGGGTGACTGCAGGTGGTACCTTGTTATTCTTCTCAAATCAATTGTGTTTTTCAAGTAATTTTGCACAATAGAGTTTTCTTCTCTCTCTCTATCTCTCTCTCCTGCTCAAAAAAAAAAAAAAACCTCATATTGCTCCGCTGTCGTAAACCTGTCTTTTCCATTTATTTTTTAAGGTATAACATGTTTGCCTTTTTTGGGGGTTTCTCTTTCCACGTCTTGAGCCTTCACTTTTACATTTGCTTTCAACACTTTTACAGCATCTCTTTCCATGTAATATTTACCATTGCTGCAGATAAATAACATCAAATATAACTGACTTAGTGATAAATTGAATTTTGGCAGGTCAAGCATTTTTGATGCCAAGGCTGGTATTGCTTTGAGTGGCAACTTTGTGAAGGTTGTCTCTTGGTATGACAATGAGTGGGGTTATAGGTAAGCTTTTCTATCTGTACATGACTACCTTATATCCATATGGGTGCTTCCATCTGACATTGTTATTCAATTTAGGAAAATATCTCTTACTATTGGCTTTTGTTTGATTGAGTATGTCATCTCTACCTGCATATTCACCAAGGAAGTAGAGAGATTTATATTCTTTTTGGAAACCTCAAACTCTGGTTTATATTATGGTGTGTGTTTTCATAACTTCCAAAGATTTGTATTGCCTATGATACTTTCACGCAATGTGGTACTAATATCCTAATATTAGTGTTACAAATAATTATTCGAAGGGATGGTTTTGGCTGTCAAGCATGTCACCCATTTTTTTTAGATTTCTAGCGGAGACTTGACAGGGTTTTTTGGTGTTGCAGTAATCGTGTGATTGACTTGATCCAGCACATGGCATCTGCTTAATGAACTGTTTTTGCACCATTTCACGAGGGCAATCGTTTCTTGGGCTTAGTATTCTACTTTCAGTAGTGCAAGCTCATGGTTAGGGAGTTGTTTCCGAATAATTATAATTTTTTGGGACTGGTTACACGGCACGTGGTCTCTTTTGTTGGATCTGCATTCAGTTTTGTTTAGCAAATTGTTACTCCTCCATATTTTATTAAATGTTGATTCCGTTTCTATTTTGCATGATGTTTCATTTCAAATTGTCATCAAGTTTCCATGTCGTTTTCTTTGATTTCCTGATCTTTTTGTTGTTATGGTATCGTTGCCGTTGACATTCCCATCCCCCCATGTGACATAAAACAACCGGTAGACCGTTCAAATAGGGGGCATGTATTTTTTTTTTTTAGAATGTTTTGTATCCCAAATTTGTATCCCAAAAGTACATTCCAAATTAATGAAAACCATTGGATGAGTGGGTCCCAATGAAAAAAGTTAGTAAGTCCCACTCATGGTTTCTATTAATTTGAGATGCAAATTTGGAATATGTAGCATTGCTCTTTTCTTTATTTAATAAGTGGGGTTAATCTCACTTTGTACCATGAAAAATGTTCTAATTTTTAATTTATACCCTTAAAAAATTAAAATTTTAAATTATACCCTCAATGTTAGGGGTGTTCATGGGCTGGATTCTCCACGAGTTTTGTTATCCGATCCAGAAAAATAGGTTCAAAATTCGATAGACCTGAAAATCGATATGCTTGAACTTAATTCAATATCATGAGAGATTTTAGGTTTATCCACAAACTCATTAGCAGGCCCAAAACTTGGCATATAGCCCGCCCACAAAAATTCATTAACTTCAGCCCAACAACCCGTCTGTCTAACCTCACCCGCCCACCTTCCTTTGAAAAAAAGTTAGATACATTAAGTTATTTATAATTTATTTTGTCTGACTCTATTTTTAATTTAAAAACATAATTTATAAAAATATTAAGT
>CM042190.1:33470985-33481840 GCA_023539305.1 Ilex asprella
ATATATATATGAGGCTACGCTGCACTTGTTTTATAACATTAAGAATACAATTTAAGAATTGAATTCTTTAAGAGTACAAATCAAGACTTAAAAAGCATCTTTCAAGGTACAAAATGAAATTAACCCTAATAAATGGTGAGGAAATATTTTCTTGAGCTACGGCTCCCTTACCTCTTCCTCCCTGCCATCTTTAAGTAAATATTTAAGGCAACGTTATAATTCCAATCACCAATTAGTCCTAATAAACAAACCCCACTATTTCAATAACCACCAGTAGCTATCACGTCAAGTAACCTATGAAATGAATTACATAAAATTTACTAGTTCTATTGTTTTGATTGTTAATTGAATTGATTCAATGACCAATACTGAAAACCTATACTACGGATTAAGGCAAATTTGGGTTATGAAAAACAAAGAAAACGGTATATGCCGATTCTAGATGAGTCTCATCAGGGTTGAAGAATATAAACTCAACTGAACAAAGTCTCATTTCAATTAATTGAGCAACTCTTAACTATTTGCATGATTGAACAAAAAATGTTCAATGTGCATGGAGGACTCAGGTATTCCAGAGATGTTCAACAAAGAAATATTCAATGTGCAGACACGGGTGGTGATTTCATTATCAATATGGCAAAATAAAAGCCTACCAAAAACCTAATTTTTTTGACTTCTGATCCTAGTGGATGCCTAGTTATAAAAGGTATGGTATGTGCAAAGCAGACAGCTGGCTAGTAGATGGTAATATCCCATCCCAAGCAGAAAGAAAGATGTCAGGCATCAGAGAGACAATCCAAAAATAGCCCTGAAAACAAACAACACAGAGCTGAGAATCAGAAACATTTCCTTAACAAAGTGCAAAGCAAGAGCAGCAAGGAGTGTACCAAGTGGCATACACATTCCCGTTCACAAAAAAATAAAGGTATGCATCCATTCAACCAAGTCCATCTCCTCAAAAAAAAAAAAACAGGCCTGTGTATACAACTTTCTTCATGTCGGTAAGTTTAGAACAACTTGTTAGGTTCTTTAATCAACACATTTCAGCTAATGATATCAAGCATGACATTCTAACTAGATTGAATGAAACAGAAGACATTTCACCCAAAAAATCTTGTTCATGAACTTAAGGCTTGATTAAAATAAGCCTCTGTTGAGCCCAACAATTGTAGAATAGAGGCAAACATATTATGCACCAATTACAATTACTGAACTCTTTACATTTCACACAGAAGAATAGTAAAGTAGAGCAGTTCGATCGCTCAAAACTATCAGCATTAAAAACAAACTTCAACTGAAACTTCACACTCACTGACATCAACAATAATCTCATGTAGCCTACTCTATATGCATACCATCGAACGTAGTTGTTACACAGGATAATCTCAATAGAAACGACTATCTAAAAACATCTAATATACTGCATATACGGCAAAATTACTTATGTGTCCTTGAAAATGTGGAATCACGGTTTGAAATCGGGAAAATAACCTTCTGGAACCTATCCCTCTTTAATGTCCTATATTTAAGCCAAAGTTACTTAAACTGTCCAAAGTTATGCACCAATTAAAGTTTTGAGTACAATTACTGAACTCTTTACAGTTCACACATAAAAATATGCAAAGTTACTTGTGGTTTGGATACAGGGGCATGACTTGGAATTCGAATTAGGAAAAGCATAAATTGAAATTTATGATGTTCAAAGCATAGAGCAATCAAGTGGAAACAGGGTATCGTTACACAAGAATTATTTGCATATTTTTATGTTACTTGGAAAGTTAAAACACAACTCATTTTCCCTTGAATTAGTGACTTGATTACACCATAACTCACATCACATCATCATAATAATATCAGTAAAGTATAATGCATGAATCATACACAATAAACGTACACATTTTACGCACATTACCACGCAGCAAAACCCCCCATAAAGCCCCAATTGATCAACTACTCAATTATTATAAATAAAATCAGAGCAGAAAACAATAGGGTGATTGCAATTACCTACTCAATTGCCGACCCTAGGATTAAGCCCCAGAAGCATGTTGTTATCCTTGGGCAAGTACACCACATTGGGAGTCTTTGCAAGGGTGGAAGCAATCTCCCTCGAAGCCTCGATCCTCCTAAGCTCAATCAAACCCATCCCAGCAGAGGAAGTCGCCTCCGAAATCAGTTTCGCAGCCTCACTTTCTCCTTCGGCCCTAATAATCGCCGCACGTCGCTCCTGCTCTGCCTTCATAACAACAAACTTCGATCGCTCCGCCTCCTGTTGTGCCACCTGCTTCGCCTCCACGGCCTTGGAGAACTCCGCTCCGTACGACAAGTGAGTAATCGCCACGTCGTCAAGCAAAATGCTGAAGTCCTTGGCTCTTCGAATCAAGCTCTCGCGAACCAAAGCTGAAACGTGAGGACGCTCGGTGAGCAATTGATCGGCGTTGAATTGAGCGACGACGGCCTTAAGAACTTCATTGCCGATCGAAGGGAGGACTTTCTCGTCGTATTCAAGGCCTAGGGTTTTGAATATGTCAGGAAGGCGAGATTCCTCGGGGCGAGAGAGGAGACGAAGGGTGAGATTAACCATCTGAAGGTCCTTCGTGCCGGAGATGGAGGAGAAAGTGTGGGGGCGAGTGCGAATGTCGAAGATGTAGGGCTTTTGGAGCCATGGGATCAGGAAGTGGGTACCTTCTCCCACGGTCTCGTCAAGGACTCCACGGAATCGGTCGAAGAGGACGGCACGTTGGCCACCGTCGACGGTGTAGAGGGAGGAATTGAGAATGGTGGCACCGACACCAAGGCCAAATGCGGCGCGGGCAAGGTTGGTGAGGAATGACACTGCTGCTTGGTTACTACCCATGGTATGAGAAGGAAACAGGACACTAGGTGAGGAATCTAGAGAGAGAGAGAGATGGACAGAGAAGGGTTTTACAGAGAGAGAGAGAGAGAGAGAGTAGAGTGTTTTCCAAGTCAGTGGAACAATGTAATCTAAAACCCTAACCTCTAAAATGATGCGACATGCTGTAGAAGGGGCTGGACCCAAGACTATATTTGTTAATGGGCCCACCACCTGTATGGTGCTTATTTCGGCCGAAACGTGTGTATATTAGAAGCAATATTTTTAGGGAAAGTTTTCATTCCTAGAAATTTTAGACACTACGAACTAAATGCAAAATTGATATTCTGAGTTTAACATTAGTGGTTTTGAATTGTAAATAGATAGACCCGCTACACACCTTTGCAGTCCTACATGTTCTGATGAATAAAATTGGATTCAACTACGTTATCTCTGTTGTTTGGTCTAGTAAAAATAGGACATTTTAACTCCCACGTGTTTAATTGTGAGTTTCAAAATTAAATAGAATTAATTTTTTATCTAATGATTACATTAAATTAGATTTCTTCAATGTTAAATAGAGTTAATTTTTCACCCAATAATTATATTAAATTAGATTTAAATAATATTTTTTTTATTTAACAGTTAGAAATGTTTGGGTCAATTTACGTTTACCTCGATTAATTTTTTCTCCGGTCTGATGAAATGCAAACCATCAACACTAAGACTAAAATATTCATGAGCGATAAAATTCTTCATGGCCTAGTTTAAAAGATTATAAAAATTCAAACTCAAGACATCACATAGACACAAGGCCGGCCCAATAGTTAAACCTACTAAGCAGCAGCCTAGGATCTCAAAAAATAAAAATAAAAAGAGAGCCCCCAATTATATTTGTAGTCTTCACCTATTTATCATATATTATTGTTTCATTCTTATCAAAACTCTTCTTAGTATAACTATTTATTGTTTTAACACTTTTTTTTACTTATAAGAATTTTGAATTTTGAATATGTCAAGTGTAAAAATATGAATCTAAATATTAAAAGCATAAAAATTGAATAAGATATACTAACAAAATGTGAATATAAAAAATTAATTGCTAATTTTACATCACAAAAATTTAAAATAACAAGTTTTAAATGAAATTTAATTGTATGTTAAAATTATATTTATAATAAATTTTTAAAGAGCCCCATTTATAATTTTTGCTTAGGACCTCATCTTTTGTCGGGCCGCCCCTGTATAGACATTCCTTATATAAGTTTTGGACTATTGGTTGGGCCGAGAAGGTATGAATCTACCTATGACCCATTAAATAAGCCTTTACAGGCCCATTGGAAAATCAGTTAGCAGTGCTACGGTAGTTTACTTTTGCCCAAGTTTACACTTATTTGCCATGGCCCATAGGTCACCATGTCTATACCGTGTAAGTGGTACCGTCTCTCTCTCTCTCTCTCTCTCTCCCATTTTTCTGGAGCTGTTGGCTTGACGAACATCACCGAGCACTGCTCGTTGAGCAACAAGAAAATCCCATCCTAATCCAGGTACGGTTTTGCCTTAAAGATTCATTATTGTAGCTCGTGCAAGGATACGTGGTTATTCATGTTGGAATGAATCCGACGACTCTTCCCCGAAAAAGATGACACAGAAAATATTCATCGCAATGCATTAAATTTACCTCCAGTGTTTGTTTTTCCTTCGTCCCTTTACTGTTGGAATATTTAGTGTAATTATGTACAATTTGGTTTGTGTCCGACACCTGTTTGGTAAAATGCCTCTGTCTAAGAGTATGCCTTTACTTATATTTCTCCAAAACACTATTCTGTTCGCCATTTCCTTCGAAAATTTTGGTGGGCTTTTATTATGGACTGAAGGTTGACATATGTCACTGACGATGTTTAGAGCCTGGAATTTGAATAGAGGATTTTATGGAAGCATACTTCCAAATTTTTGCATGCGTCTTACTTTAATCAACCATTTTTTAGTATTTTATAATCTTCCCATGTTTTTTTTCTTGTTTTCGTTATGCTAGGATACATAGATACGGGTACGATACGGATATCGCAATACAAAAAAACTCTAAAAAATTGGATACGGCTACAGACATGACATGTCAGTAAATATATATATATATATATATAATATATATATATATATATATATTTTATATGTTTTCTGTGATGACTTGATAATTATAATTTTGAATAATTCGTTAACAATAATAAATAATATTAACAATTTTTTATTTTCAAAAAGTTACTTATACTCTCATTATGGTACATCTACAAAGTGAACATGAATAATTAAAGGAATAAAAACTAATATTTAAATATATTGTATTATTGTTTGATTAGAAGTATTTGTTGCTAAAATTGTAGAGTAATTAACTCATTTATATTCTTTGAACATGTGATAATGGATAACATTTAAAATAGACCCATTTGTCTTCTAAGTTATATATGAATTTTTGTTGATGTATTGCATTATATGTGAAATCAAAAGGAAGTGGTAAAGATTAAAAGTAAAAATTACACATTCTTCACTGCATTTAGAAGTATCTGCAAAGTATCCATATATTTTATTTATTATTGAATACGTTTGGTATGTATTCGATATGTATTCTTGAGGATTCGAACGAATATCATATCCGAAACATTGTATCCGATACAATACATCGACCTTAACAAAGTATTCGTGAATAGACGTTAGGTAATTCAATGAGATCAACGCTAACCTTACGCTTTATTTTTTTATTTTTAAATCCTTCCTTTTCCAAATAATGATGTTCTCTTTTTGGTAGTTTTTGTCCCACCCAGTCCCATAGGTTAGGTGTCTCAACCCTACCAAAACAATACCTGTATTGGGGCCAGAACACTGTCATTACATACCATTTAGGATAAATCCTGCCTCGGTCGTTCAATGATATGAATTAACCTCTATTTTGATGGAGCCAACTCATTGATAAAGAAACCAATGCTTTGTTCTTTCTCTATGAGATGAGAAATCTATGACTCATAGCATGATATAAGCAGTATAGTAGGAATGCTACTAAGATTAGTAGGATTCCAAGTAATTGTTTGTTTGCCTGCTGCACATTAGTGGTTTACTTGTTGCATTTGAACTGTTTGTGTTGAATGACATCCAGTTAATGACAGAATTTTTCTTATGAGATGTTTCTTCCACGCTACGAAATAGATGTTTTGGAAGCTGCATATGTATTCTGAATGTGACATTTAGTTAAGAATTAAGATATCATTGGAAATTGGCATCCATCAAGAATATTTTGTTGAAATTGTGCTGACATGATTTGGGAATTTTTGGTGGGGTTACACCAGATCTTTGTTGACCTACTGTGGAATAAGCTTCGTTGTTTGAAGGACCTGATTAAGAAAGACGCACAATAATGATACTGCAGTATTGGTTTTCCAAGCACTTATGATTGAGAAAAATAAGAATATGTTTAGATAATGAGGAGAAAAATGTTTATCCAGGAATTTCTTTAGAGAAGATCATTTGAGTATGAAATTATTTTACACGGATTTCTCCAAAATAGTTTAGGTTGAATGGGAGGTGACGCAATGAGGAGAGCCCTTATATTCATGGTTCAAGGTCGTGGTATCAACCATCAACTCAGAAAGCTTAAAGCTAAGAGACACATCGGTCGCGGCACAATATCGGGTGATATGACCTAAAAGAAAATGTTGAATGTTACAAAAGATTTAGGTCATATCGTGGCCTCGCGAAATCGTATTGGCTAATTCGGTGATGATAACTTATCGATTAGGGATTGACTCTGATACAACTTGGACGACTCCGCCGAATCGTGAAAACTCAGGGTTTATACTTTATATGTATTGTTTAACGGTATCGTCTCAGAAAATGCCAAGTTAGATACAACTTAGCCTACTTGTATCGGTATCGGCCTACCCTTTGAACCATGCTTATATTTGTCCTTTCCTTTGAATATTTTGTTGAGCCTTTTGGCTATTTTTATTATTGTTGTGCAACAAGTTATAGATATTTGTTTAAGGGTTGCAGTATGTAACTGACGATGTTTAGTCCATCGAATTTCGAATTGAGGATTTTTATGGAATTATGCTTACAAATTCTTGCATGTTTCTTACTTCTATTACTCATTTGCATTAGGTTATTCAATGAGATCTAAGCTAAAATCTTCATTTTTCATATGATCTATCTCTTTTTGGTAGTCTGACCCCCAGCCAATCCCATAAGCCAGGGGCCTAAGCCGCCCTATAACCCCATTCCCCTGTTGGCAGTTGAATTCTCTTGTCATTCCATATCACTTAGGATATGCCTTGCCTGTTCAATGATATTGATTAACCTCGAGTTTGGTATATAGGCTCAGTGGTCAAGAAACCGATGGTTTTTTTTTTTTTTTGCTAATGAGATGTGGCATGGTATTTCCGCACCCCAAAGCCGTGCAATAGATCAATGAAAGATGACTGAAGGACTTGGTTTATAAACATGTACGTTGGGATTTGAGCCTGCGTACTTTTGTATCATGGGCTTTCTGCAAATGTATATTATTTAGCTGCTTTCTACCGGAAAATTACTAACTCAAAGAAATGAAAACTATGTCAGACATTTATTTTGTTTTTGGGCATAGTTAAGGAGATTTTGAATATTTTGTGATTTTTAGAGCAATCATGTATGAGCTAGTTCCTATTAGGTGACCTTACATTGTATGCCAGACCAAATGTTTCTAAACTGGGTTCGTGTCTCTTTAGCTCCAGTGAATCAAGGAGTATTTGTTTAGATTTGCTGAGTGTATCAATTTCCCTGCTTTCTTTGGATGCTGACATTGTATCAACGAAATAGTTGCTTTGGATGCTGCATAGGTATTCTGAATTTGACATTTACTAAAGAAATCTTGGGAAATTAGCATCTATAAAGCACATTTCATTGAAATTGTGCTGTCATGATTTGGAAATTTTGGTGGGTTTGTGGAACCTTTTGTTGACCTAGTGGAGAATATGCTTAATATAACATGTGGTTTCATTGTCTGAAGGCCCTTTTTTTTATATATAGGAAACGAAAAATTTTATTAATAAAATCAATGTACTTCAAAAATGGTTGGATAGAAATCCAACCAATTACAGAAAATGATAATCAAAATATAAACAAAACACATCCCGCCAAAATTGCAATGGCTAAAGGGCCTGATGGAGAAAGATGCACAACAATGGCTGCAGTATTAGATTCCAGGCACTTGTGATTGAGGGAAATAAGATTATGATGAAAGATCGATTGATGAGAGAAAACGTTCATCATGGGATTTCTTCAGAGATGATGTTTAATTTACAACTGAATCCTCTGCTCTGTGGACTCCCTTTGGGCCTATTGTGGTAAAAACAATGAAATTTTTTTCAACATGGGTGAAGAAAAAACACATCCAGCTGAAAGGCATGGAATCTAGATTAAGTAGTAAAATAGTCATCTGGAGTACACGAATAAGTACTCATGCTTGGATTTGATTGTCTGGTAATCACTACCATTGATGTTGCAGGAATAAAGAGATGACAATTAACTGTATCAGATCATTGAGAAGCATTACCATCCCCAAAGGAGGTAGTTGGGGTGGTAGGCCGCAGAACATTTGCTTCTGGGGGTGGTAAAGTAAAAAATGGCTCTAAAGGTGGTGGGGCCGCTAATGCTCCAAAGGCATCAACACTAAGCAAATAAGTCAAGTCCACTACAGTTGGCGGTGCTAATATCGTGAAGGATGGAATTGATCCTAAAATCTTGTCAGACTTTGAATACCCGGATTGGCTGTTGCACCTTCTTGATAAACGCTCGTCATTGAGTGTATTAAGAAGGAAGAACATAGAAACTCTCTCTTATGGGGATCTCAAACGCATTGTTTAAGTTGGATGACAGAGCGAGGATCAAGGAGAACAACTCTGTCAGGGCTAAAAACTAACCGAAAATGTGAGAGCCATTAATTTATTTGTAGAGTTTCATGTTGGTTTGGCTTATGGTTGCCTTACTAATTGTCTTTGATGTGTGGAGACGACAGAATGGAATTGAGGATAAAGCAGATGTGCTTTAGCAGATAAATTTGGATCCTGATGTATTTTACTTTTTTCTTGATACATTCTGTATTGCTAATTAGAGGGCTATGGTTTATTGATATTAGAAAGTTTGATGTGATTTGTTGTTGCTTACAATCATCAGTGTAGCAATGTTGCTAGTAGAATTCTCAGTTATGCAAATATTAGGTGACAACTATATATTTTATTTTTCGCTAATTCTCGGACATTTTTGTTGGTGGCCTTTCAGTCCTTGGGAATGAAAGTGTTATATAGCCTTGAGTTCGTTTACAGTGGATTGCTTTTGGAGTGTTGGAACTGGGCATTATAGGAAAATTTTGCTTTCAAAGGGGTCTATATCATGGTCCTTATGCACCTCCCTCCAATTGCACATGGATGGTATTGGATTTGGCCTAAAGTGGTCTCGTAACGTGGTCCGTATACACCTCTTCGGAATGGCACAAGGACGTATTGCAGTCGGGCCAAACGCCTTCTAGAGCAGACAATGCAATGTGATGCAGGACCATCACTGATTTATTCTAATATAGTAGGGCACGAGGTTTTTGCCACTGCGATTGTGCAAAAAAGTCGGATGTTTGCAGCCCCAGCTTGTTGCCAGGCTGGTGCGCAAAATGTTCATACAGATCCTCTGGTTTTGGGTGTCAGTACAAGCCTCAAAGTATAGGAGTGGCTTCTAAAGATAAAGACTAGCAGGCACCAATTCCTTTATCAGTGAATAATGAACTTGATTCATCGGATGGGCCCACCCCAGGCTTACCGATAGGCACCACGCCACCATCGGAAGTAAAAGGTGTAAGGCACCTTCCCTTGCCCCCCAACTTCCCAGCCAACATAATGGATTGAATTTTATCCTTTTAGATGCAATGAATTATTACTTTCTTTTTCCCATTTACTTGAGGAATCATTCACTTGGTGGACCATTATAAGCCCTACTTCCTATTAAGTGTTGTCTACCGTCTACAACAAGCTATAGAATCAAGGTCTGATGTCTTAGTTTGTGAATAATTGCATGCATTATGAGGTTCGAAACAATCATGATTTTTAATCATCTGGTTAGTTGCATACTAGGTGTCACGAGGTAACAACTCGTTTTTCTTTTCGAGGCTACCTGTGAAGACGTTGCCACTGCAACCAGCCACACAATCTCAAGAACAAGGGACAGAAACTCACACAGAAAGCACACACGAATTTACTGGGACAACACTCCCAAACCTTATATATTGAACTCAACAATTTACAAGGAACTCTCAAAGTCAGAACACTCTTTCTGCCTTTACAGAATGCCCAAGCACCTCTATTTATACACAGAGTATGGTAGATGACACCCCCATCTACCAAAGGGTAGTTACCCACATTCTTCTATTCTCTAGTAGACTTGGTCAGCAAGACTGCTCCCTGTGCGACACCTGGCAGGCAGTTCCATCCACTCAGCATCTGATATGGAACTACCACTTCTCAGCATGTATCTGGACTAGATTCTGGCTAGGAACGTCCAGAACTGCTTCCCACAGACTAGGCTTTGTTCAGCAACTGCATTGACTGAGTCTCAGCATCCTCCTGGTCACATACATTGCAGCCATGTGCCCACATTCAGCAGCTAGCTTTGCTTCACGAACCATTGTGCATGTTGGGTTCAACCCATGCCATGCAATCCGAAGCTATGCACTGACATTGCTTCAATTTAGCCCAACCCGTGTTGCCATGCTCAGCTGGGTGGTCTCATGCTGCCACAATCCGCATCTATCTGTCGAATCGCTGAGCCGCACCACCTTGATTCTCACTCATGGTCTGCCTTGATGTAAGGTACCACCAAAATCGATATTATGCACCCAAGTTAGTTAGGGTGTGACACTAGGACACTATTGGCACCTATCCAATATCTCGTTGGGATAGGTGGAATGTTGTAGTAGACATTGTCATGCCTTTCTTTGAGTCCATGTGAGGCAGT
>CM042190.1:33482240-33525476 GCA_023539305.1 Ilex asprella
TGTAGAAAAGGACTAGTGGATGCTGAAATTCAATAATAGATAGAAAACTAAAAAAGCAAGGTAACAAGAAGGGCACTGCAAATTGACATCGCATGCATTATTATAGCTAAAAGTAGTGTATGCAATCCACCCTCTCTGATAAACATCTTTATCTCTCACTACTCAAAAAGCAAAAGCTGGTCCTCTCTCACATAGTCACATGTCCTTCTACTCTTTTAGGAGAGTATTGTGCAGTGTATTTGGTAGTGCGTGGTCCATGTCTGTCGAGTGGCCAGAGCCGGGGGCGTCAATGTAGTGCATCGAAACAAACATTAAAGTCACCTCCAATGATAGTCTAAATAATAACAGGGACACAAATTATCATTTAAGGTCAGATTATAAAGAAATTATTTTTTATAAATACTTTAATTTTACTAAGGATAGTTTGTCTTTAACCTAACCGATGAGAGAATTAGTTGACATACGCGTAAATTAATCCAGACTCTTAAAAAACTCCGGTCTGCACCGTGGTGAAAGTGAAACCGAATTATATATACATATGTATTGAATCTAACTTCTGAGTGCGATGATATCCCATTAACTAATCAGGGACTGTTTGATCTATTAGCTATGTCGGACAAGTCGAATTATTCAAAAAAAAAAAACCAAAGAAAAATACTATCTGGGACTGGAAACTATTAGGGATGGGTCGAAGAATTAATTAACAGTACTGATGTGGTTAAAAATTGCATGGTGTATCTGGGAATAGAAGGTTTGCTATGTCATGTGGTTAGTTCCTGATTAATTACACGTAGACCCACAACAAGTTTGCGTATTTAATTGCTGCGTGTGGTTAGAAACATTATTGTCATGCTTCATAATAAGAATTTTTTATCCTAATATAAACAAGATAAGAGTTAGAATCATTCTAGTAAGGACTCTATTTATGTTTGCAATAGCGTCAAGTCACCGGCCACTTCCCAGAATGAGTAATGTTATATGAACTTAAAAAATAAACTTGAAAATCTCGACCATTGAATAAGTAGTAGGTCTCAATAAATATTGAGACCTACAGTGAAATCAATAGTTGTAATTATTAAGTCTATTTTTTAAGTCAATGTAGCATTGCTCTCTCAGAATTGATGAACTCCGCGTCAAATCCTCATACAAAGTGCCAGGGGTCTGGCTCTTCTATATTTTCATTTTGCAAAAATATGATACCGTTTTAATTAACACTATTTCTATAATTAATTTTTTAACTGCAAATGATCCTCACCCAAGTGCTAGAATCTCTACCAAATAAATCAGTAAGAAAAGGCAGAGCCAGGAAAGTAGAAAATGATGGAGTCCTTGACTCGGATCAAACAGAGAAAAGAAAAGAAAAAGATCGAGTCAAGCAACCCCACTAGCAATTTGTTTCTTGAATCATTAATTGAGTAACCAATAACCTGAAAAATTGGGTGAACAACAATAATTTTTACATAATCTGGACTTTGAATATTTGAAACTTTCTAGTTTTTGGGTAGGTAAGATTTGAAATTTTCTCAACTGCTGTATGTGCTCAGCCACCAAAGTTTTCTGGTTCATGTTAGCCATTTATATATTGGGAAAGCTTGCTACCCCTAAAACCTTTTGTTACATGCACACTTTGAAAAATTTAGAAAAATAAACGAAAAATAGAATTGAAAAAGAAAACCTGTTTCGAGGGGAAGAACTTCTGAGGGTTCAATTCGAGAAGAATCTATCTTCAAAATTTCACAAGAAAATTTAATATAATATTCATCATCATTAATAAAAAGACTTTTAAATATAATATAATAAAATTATTTTAATAACTAACTTAACTCATGACTCTTATTATCTTAATAATCACTTAAAAAATTACTCACAAACTAGTCTATCACTAATTTAATTAATAAAATAACTATCTCTTGCATAAAAATATATTAAAACCATGTTCATAACACCTCCCTCCCCCCTTCCCCTCTCTCTCTCTCTGACCTATGCATCTTTAATTGCTCTTTCCTTGGTCAAAAGGGTATCTCTCCTTTTCATATGATCAACTTTTTCCTTTCTGTATCACCGTTTCAGAATTTGTTCTTCTCGCCATAAACACACCCAAATATTTATAAAAACCAATCTTCACATCTATCTTGTTCCTTACTGAAAATTGTTGAGTTTTGGCTTAACAACATAGTCCTTTCCTCATCATCTTAAACACTTCTTTTGTAGGGCATATTGCTTTTTTGTGGGTTTTGCTTCCTGAGGCTAATGATGGCTTCATTCTTTTTTCCTCTCTCTCATATCAACTAATTGATACCATTAATTATGTCTCTGTTCTTGTCATCATCTCTAATGGGTAAATATCGCTTTTTTCATGTGATTCTTCTGTAGTTCTTCGTCTACTTTGTCAGACCTCTAATTGCTATTACATTACTGCAGGTAGTTCAACAGCTCATACCAATATTTTACACTACTTATTCAAGCTTTAACAGGTGTCCTTGTTTCTCTAACAGGTGTCACTAAGAGGAATTTTTTTTTTCTTCTTCTTCTTCTTCTCTAGCTTTAGCTTTCTTCAATTGTTATAGTCTACTGCTTGAAACTCAATATGGTCAATCACCCATTTCAAGTATTTCATGGAATGTTGAATTGCTTTATAGATTAAATTTATTTGAAGAGATTTAATCAATATAACGAGCATCAAGAAATTACAGCATGTCCTTGTTGATTTGAGTCTAGCCACGAAGGTATTTGGCTTGATTTCACCAAAGAGTAGTTGCTCTTTGTTCGGGAAATTCCATTGATTTCAAGTTTTTCCTCTTCTTAATGCCTCCAACATACTTTCCTCTCCGGTGGGAGAGCACCGGAGACCAGTGGTGGTACGCTTCCCCAGTCGATTGGGCCGCCGCCAATGGACACTACGACTTGGTCCGTGAACTCCTTCGCCTTGATGGCAACCACCTCATCAAACTCACCTCTCTCCGCCGTGTTCGCCGCCTTGAAACTGTCTGGGACGACGAAGAACAGTTCGATGATGTAGCCAAGTGTCGCTCAGAAGTTGCGAAAAAGCTACTTTTCGAATGTGAAAACAAGAAAGGGAAAAACTCTCTCATTCGAGCCGGCTATGGCGGGTGGCTTCTGTACACCGCCGCCTCGGCCGGAGACTTGGGTTTTGTTCAAGAATTGCTGGAGAAAGACCCATTGCTAGTTTTCGGAGAAGGCGAATATGGGGTCACTGATATACTATATGCAGCGGCTAGGAGTAAGAATTGTGAAGTCTTTAGGCTTGTGTTGGATTTTGCTGTGTCGCCAAGGTTTTTTTCTGGTAATGGAAGAGAATTGGAGGAACAGATTGGGGATATTCCTTCTGCTTATAAGTGGGAGATGATGAATAGAGCTGTTCATGCTGCTGCAAGAGGGGGTAATTTGAAGATGTTGAAGGAGCTTCTGGGTGGTGATTGCTCTGATGTTTTGACATATAGAGATATTCAGGGCTCTACTATCTTGCATGCAGCTGCTGCCAGAGGACAAGCTGAGGTGAGACTTTTCACTATTCTATATCTTAGTGTTTAGTTTCAGTCTTTCTATCTGCTATGTGCTGCAAGTTTAAAGTCCTAGGGCATTAAATAGCTTTTGATTTAGCTACTAGTGATGTATGGCAGGTTACACATTTTGTTGTTGACAACAGCTTAATCATTTGGGTTAAAGTTTTGTTGAGTTGGGTTGACTACAGTAGATTAATCAGTTGCTCACTCTCGTAAATGGTTGAGACTGCTCGTATGTTAAATTTTGAGCCCTGAAGTGCCCGCCAATCTGGAGTTGTTCTTCCCATCAAAACTCTGCAGTTAAGGGTGCTTGAAAAATGCACTGTTTTTTTTAATTTGGCATGTCTTTTTTAGTTATTTGGAGCAGCCATCTTGTGTAGTCTGAGGGGAAATGCAAAATGTACAGATTTAGTCATACTTAGGAAAGGCAAAAGAGACTGCCTTGCAGCCCAAATTCTAGGCAGGTCTAAGATATTCATCTGTTAATCTCAGTCACTTATTTATCTCCTCTTAGTTTTGGCTTAGCCAAAATGTAGTTGTCCAATCAAGTTTGCAGTTTTCTGGTCTCAACCCACCTTCAGCCATACATATAATCAAAGGGTTAAGCCCTGTTCTCTACTATGCTTTGAAAGTTAATTATAGGGTTGTAAGACACATGCTTGATGCTCCCCACAAAATAGCAGCAACGGCAACGAGAATGATCACGATGATGCTAATAATAAAAATAATAGTCATTAAAACCTATTTTGTTTAGCAGTTATTTTCTTCCTGGAAAGGTAGAAAGCTAAAGTTGGTTTTCTTGGCCTATCTCGGTGCACCCCCACAGTGGTTCACTTGCAGGGATAAGAGATTTGAACTCATACATTCGATGTTGTTATGATGCAGGCAGTAAAAGATCTTGTTGCATCTTTTGATATCATCAACGCGTCAGACAATCAAGGCAACACAGCGTTGCACTTGGCTGCATACAGGGGACAATTGGCTGTGGTTGAAGCTCTAATTCTTGCATCCCCTTCATCCATCTATTCCAAAAACAATGCTGGAGAAACGTTTCTGCATATGGCTGTTACTGGTTTCCAAACTCCTGGTTTTCGAAGGTTGGACCACCGGATTGAGCTCATGAAGCAACTATTAAGTGGGAAAATTTTCAACGTCGAAGAAATCATTAATGCCAAAAATAATGATGGTAGAACCACTCTTCATTTGGCCATCATGGGGAACATTCATTCTGATTTAGTAGAATTACTGATGACTGTCCGTTCAATTGATGTTAACATCCGTGATATAGATGGCATGACTCCGCTTGATCTCATTAGGCAACATCCACGGTCTGCGTCATCGGAAATACTGACCAGACAGTTGATCTCAGCTGGTGGAATCTTCAGTTGTCAGGACTATTCAGCTAGAAAAATAATTGCTTCCCATATAAAGAAGCAAAGTATTGGAGGCAGTCCAGGAACTTCCTTCAGAATCTCTGACACAGAAATATTTTTGTACACAGGCATTGAGAATGCATCAGATGCCAGTGGTAGTGCAAGATTGAGCCCATATTCAGCAGAACTGAATCAACATGACTTGACCATGGAGAACCAAAGTCCCAACAAAGATAAGAAACCAAGTTCCGCAAATTCTGCAGCGCACCATTTGAAACGCCTGCTCCACTGGTCGAGGATGAAAGAGAGAAATCCAAAGAGGCTTAAGGAAATGGTAGATAAAAAATCAGTGAATGTCCCAGAAGGAACTCCAATCCCCCTTCGGCAGAGATTTTCCAAGCCTTCATCATCACTTACTAACAAGCGGACACTTTCTGCTAGGAGTAATCTTCCTAGTCCAACTGCCAAAAAGAAACTTGCTACAGGGCTGGTGCACGGCGTCATGCAGGCTATGCCACATCTAAATGTTCCACGTCGATCACGTTCTAGTTCCTTCTCCAAATTATCGTTTTCTTCACATAGTTCATCGGACAAGCAGAAAGGTGTCTACATTGACAATGTTACAGCAGGTCCATCTTGCTCTACTCAAACACATGATGACGGAACACCAACCTCCATTTACAGAGAAGGGTCGATCAACAAGAGGCTTATGAATCAATACTTCTGTTGTGGTGCTCCTGGCAAACCTGTGAAAGCAGCAGCTGCCAGGCAACAGCCATATGAGATTTACGACCATTTTGTTTCCTCAATGGCTTGATTAATTGAATTAGAAGTGAGACAATTGGGTAGTCAAGAGACAGAAAGACAAAGACACTACCTAGATCCAGGCAGCCTCGTGAATTTAGTAAGTAATCAAGCCTCGTTTCTGTTACTGAACATTTTTCACTTTGTAACATATCCCCTGATATGTGTGTACAATATGTTGTTGTTAGCTTTTTTTAACAACTGTCTTTCCAAGCCAAGTTTTATGCTATATCTTGTGGCATATCTTTCCATGTTTGGATTGAATGCTAACTGTTCCAAAACGGTTAGCACAATCAAAAAAAAAAAACAAAATTATATTTGATGGTAATAGTAAATAAAGCAAAACCGAAGTTCGAGCTGTGAAACAACCAGGCAGGTGTATTGATTACCTAGACTTCTTTCATTGACTTGAAAAACCACAAATTGCATAGAAGTTTTTGCAGAATTCTCAAATATGAGCTACTGAACAGTCACTACGTAAGCAATTCACAGCCATTTTATAGTAATGAAATTTTCCAACCTCTTGTTGAGAAACAATTCTTAGCATTAGCCCCATGAGAAACCACGCACCGGCACGTGACGATGACGAAGACGAAGAGTGCAGCCAAATGGTGGCTGATGAAGAGAATGTCACTGGAGTAGAAGATCAAATAGTGGCAAAGGTCCATCAGAAAATATGCATCGAGTATTAGGTCTTGGTAATCGGTGTTTTGGGAAGCGAAATCGCGATATGGGAGAGAGAGAGAGAGAGAGAATGGAGTAAGAGGCTAAGAGAACGGCGGGTGTGCCGTGGATTAAGCAGCTTGAAGCTTCCGGTCGGAGCTTAGGGGTCCACTTTCGTAAGACGATGAAGTAAGCAATGAGATAGATATGATTAGATACAATGTGAAGAAGATAGGGAGATTTGGAAGTGAGGGAATTAGGGTTAGGGTTTCAATTTTTTGGAACCCAATTGATCTGGGAAAAGGGAAAGTGAAGATTTTTGGAAATTACCATAAATATATATTGCATCCACAATATTTTGCCTCGTTTTTTATGAAATAATAATCTATCTCTTCGCATACGTACGAGATAAATTACGTATCTTCTCAACTTACCCTCATGATTTAGGTGAGGGGTTCGAGGGTTATTAGAGAGGAGCATATTCTGTCTTCACAACGCTAATGGTGTGTTTTGATTGGGTGGCTAAAAAATAAATAAATAAAAAGATGAAAAATAAGAATAATCACAAGTTTTACAATTGTTTTAAATCAGACCGGAACCCAAGTCCTATCGGTGCATGGGATTAGCTCTCTATCACACTACCCTCGCTCGTCTTAGAGCATTTTCATTTGTTGTACATAAAATATAATCTAAAATATTTATTTAATGCTAAACTCACATCCATACCAAATAAAAAAAAAAATCCTTTTTTAAACAAAAATCAAGAAAAACTCTTTTTTAAACTCAAATCTGTAATAATAAAATTATACCTTCATTTAAAAATCCAATTATTATATTTATCCTCTTTTAAATTTAAATTTATTCCCATTTAAATTTGAGTTCCCTTCCTTTAAATTTAAATTTCTCTATTAGAGATGTCTATTACCAAATCAAATTTTTTACCATTTTCTTTATTCAAATTTGGTTAAGAGTTTGAATTTTCATTGGAGATAGTGTTAAATTGACGCAATAAGTAGCAGCATTAAACCAGTTAATAAACCCCACTACCAAGTGATCCAAATCCAAGAAGGAGAGCGAGCAGCCATGGCTTGGCATGGCATGGCAAAGAGCCAGCAAAAACCATTTCTTATCACATCACATTAGATACGATTGTAAAGAAACTTGCGTGCCCCTAATACAGCACTTTCTTTTTGTACCCCTAATACATCTTGCGCGCAAACCCGTTCCATGTGTTTCTTAGACACCCATAGACCACCACCTCATTCGCAGTCTTTTCTTCTCCCACTTGTATGATGGCCGCCAATTCACACGGCCTATACAACCTTGCAACCGTTTTGTTTTTCTTCTTAAGCTCTCCCACCAGAAAGAATATCCACCCAGAAACTGCCTACTGGATGTAGAAATCTTCCGTGCCAAAAACATACGTTGATATTCTAATCCACCTTCCGCTCCAATCCAGCAGACAGGTATTATCATCCTGTCCTCGTTCAAATTCAAAAAGTGATAAATATGCTCTCTCCAGCCACACTGATGCTTTCGATGGTTCCAATGGTTGCATACATTGGCAACTAATACTTTCCCACCCACCCCCTTCGTATGACAGACAAAATAAAAGCCCAAGTGCCAAGGCAAGTATTTTTTGCATCAAAATATTCTATTCTTGCTCCATAGGTGATGGATACAGCAACAGCAACAGCAGCAGAAGGGAAAATTAATCAATTTCCCCCTCCTCGACATCATTTACAACACTCGGAACACTAGGTGGCTCACCTTCTTCCTCCTCCTCATCCACTTTCATGTACAGCCCAAGTTGTTCCAAAGGATTATTGCCACTAAACTTGAAACTACCCAAGCCATCCTCTGAGCAATCCGGGCTGCTCTCATCCATAGAGCTCGGTAATTCACCAGGAGGGGCAGCCCTTAACAAATCCAGGTCTTCAAGGAACCGAGAATTCTCATTAATTTCAACTGTCTTTTCCATCTGCCGGTGTGTCAGAAAATCAGTGTGATTCAAAGAAGAAATCAAGTTGCTCTGGAACAAACGAAAAATTCATTTACCTTCAGCAAGGCCTGCCGAGCTGCTTCCCTCTCAAGCTCTCTCTTCCGTTTGGCTTCGGTTGCAGCCTCTGCTTCTGCTCGTCTTCGAGCATCTTCAGCAGCTTTAGCTTCTGCCTGCAACCGAGCTCTCTCTGGTCACAAAGTAGTACACTCATGAGGGAATGTGTCATAGTACATATCTTTTCACCTTTGAGCGCAAAGAAGTTCACACAATGATAATAATAAGATGTAATACAGCAAAATAAGAGTTGCAAAGGTCCCAACCTCTTCTTTTCTGCATTTCAAGTTCCTCCCTCTCACGACGCAACTTCTCAGGATCCCCCATTTCACCCTGATCTCAGAAGGATCAAATTGCATGGATCATATATCCACAGTAAATAATGCTGGCTAAAGTAGTTGTAAACAAGGTTTTATGTCACAATGAGCCAGTTTTGTAACCCACCTGGTTGAGTGTCTTTTCTCGGGCTTTTAAAATTGTATCTGCAAATCGGTTCTTCAAAAGAGCAGCCCTGTAGAGCTTCTCCGGGGATACCTGCCTCTCAGTTGAAGCACTCTCACCTATAATATCAAGTGATGACAGATAAGACACAATCCAAAACAAACTGGCATCAATTTTCTTCAGAATTCTTGCTTACCATCCTGATGGCAATCGGACTCAACAGAATTTGGCTTCTGCTGGGAGTTTTGTTCAAGTTGATCCAACCCACTAACAGATTCTGTAAAAAAAATATGAACTCAAAACTTCATAAATAATTCAACAACTTACAAATTGTAACAGAATAAACAAACTATCAAGTATTACCAAAAACAATGACAACAAATAAATTTAAGAAAAACCACATCATATCAAATTGAGAAAGTTTAAAACAAATGTTGATATTTTAACTGTATAGCATGTGCTTAATTAGTCCCCAAAAATAAAGCCGAGTCACAACTCGCAGACTAGCTGATGAGTCTGCCAAAACTCTGAGGCCACACCACATCAACAATATAAATTAAGCAACACCAACTTTATAAAAATACCAAGTGCACAAGCCAACTGAAGTGCACACATAATCAATTCTTTATAACCAAGCAATTCATATGAAAACTTCTCTGATGATCATCGGAAGCTTGCATACTTTGTTCCCAAAAGCTTTGAGAATAATATTAAGCATTGTATACTCCAAACCAGACATGGCAGAACAGAAAACAAGCATAATAGGACGCGTTGGAACCCCTATACAGTCCAAGAAGAAAACCTGCCGATTCATTCACTTTTTCCAGTTCTAATTCAAATTTCTACCCTTTTTCTTTATGTACGTTGTCCGATATCATCTCAGCTGCGAACACAATTGGGTCCAATGCCATGACGGATATGAATACATTAATGACTTCACAAGCAACATATAACAAAAAGGTTAGGAAGAACTCACGATTGCCATCAACCACATCCCCAACCCCCATCTTTTCATCTAAATCTGCTCCAAGACTGGGGTTTCCCTGAAAACAGAGTACAAGGGATTAGGGATATGACAGATGTAGTTCGGCATTATCATACATTAACAAAATAGATAGCAGTCAGATATACCTTCAGTACATTAACTGGAGTAGAAACTTTAACACACACTGATTCACTTTCAGAACTGCTATAATCTGAATCTGCATGACACATGTACATGCAAGAAAACTATTTAAAGGACGCAATAACAGCAACAACACGGATAACAAGAAATTATCACAATTGAATTGAAAGTAAAATAAAACATGTGCGTTAAAAAGTACTGTTTTTGAAAAATGTGGAAGAGAAGTATTGAGAACATTTTGAAAGATTGCGCTAAAATCTCAACTGTAAAGATAACCCCACCGAATTTCATATCTTTCTTATATATGCCCACCTTTCTTTGATTAAAGTAAAAAAATATATTAGCCATTAAAAAATATCTTTTTTTATATAAGCCATTCAATTGTAAATTTTAATCCAAAAAAAAGGTATTTTCCACTGGAACCTGAATTATAAAATCATCTATTAAAAATTTGCATTGTAGTGTTGCAAAACATATTCTTTTTTTTTTTTTACCAAGCAAAACATATTCAAAGGCATTCAAAGAAACCTGTAGAAAGCTATTAACCGCAATTAAAATGTGGGGTAGAGCATATGTTGACTTTCTCACAAGAAATTACAGAAAGGCCAACTCGAGAAATCGTAGAAAAGAAGTGTTAAATTACTTGGACGACAAAAAATACAACCTGCAAAAAGAATAATACAGCCTGCAAAAGAAACTTACCACCATAATAACTTTGGTTTTTTTTTTCTTTATCCATTTGGTATCGTGTAAAACAGCTAATTCATTAAGGTAGTTATGTCTCCACCATATCACAGATTTACAGGTCTTACAAATGCCAGTCTACATTGTGAAAACAAAAGGCAAACTATATGTTGTAGAAGATAACAGACCCGAATTTCCACCAGAACTGCCTGAACTAATGCATCTACTGCTTCTCCGGCCTGTGCCTTTTTCAATCTCAACTGGGGGATAGCTTGAAACCGGGGCCTCATTTCCGCAAATATCAACAACCTCATCAGCAGGGTCATTTCCTGAAAAATAGCAACATCATTAAAATTGCATGTCTGACGATCATGAAGACATACAGTATAAAAGCACAAAAGAAAAATGGATGGAAAGTAACCTTTATATAGTTGCATGGATGAATTGCTAAGCCCTGATTCATTCAGCAGCTGTAACAGCGATTGAAGAAGAAAAGCAAGGGTCAAATTCTTTACATGATATGGCAAGTCGCTTGTATTTTTTTTTTTATTTGATAGGGCAGGGACTCGGGTGTCAAATAGTATAATACCTCTATCTCACAAGGTTCACCTTTTGCAGGATTGTTTTGTTTCTCTTGCAAATGGTCATCTAAAAGCTTCCTTAATCTGAACAAGGTATCATCACTGAGATCATTGATATCAATCTCAATCTCATCCTCTCCCACTTCCCTTGCACGGGAACTTTGTTCCTTCAGAAATTCAATTATATTTTCCGGCAAATCTCCCAGGATAGCTTCCAATTCTGTACTTAATTGGTGTTTCTCCTCTTCTGTCATTATCTTCTTAACAGGTTCACGAATAACTTCATGCTGTATTGGTGTAAGTTTTCTCCTTTTGGAGGGAGCCATCAGCTTATCTGTTTCTATGTCGTCTTGAAGTCCTGATTTTTCTGGTAATGGTAGCACATCATTTACAGAGAGTTTCTTCTCAATGGGTTTCCATCTAACTTCAAAAAATTTATTAAGAGTATCAGCCATTAAATAGAAATCATTCCCAGGTGGATTGTAGGTCATGGCATTGGAGAAAGTGAGTCTCACATCAGCGAGGAAGTCCAGTGGGCTAGAGTACTCAGATGAAGCAATTTTGCCCTTTATTGTACCCAAATCCATAGGATGCTTGATAACAGTGAAATAATCAGGGATGTTGAATTTCACTGCGTCAACAGGGGCATTAAAAACCCAACCATACTGATGCTTCATTAATTTTTTCAACAAGTTTTCACACTGCTTCATCAAATTTGCATTTGAAGTGCTAGATGTCGAAGCTTGGTTTACAGACTCGAACCTTCCAGAAGAACCCCGATTCCAGCCTCGTCCCTTATCTCCCATAGGGTTTAATTTTTTACCAGAAGTTAAAATTGATGATTTTCTCACCTTCCCTGTCAAGGGCCCATTTTGTGTATTGCTACAGCTAAGAATATCACTAGATGATGACAAGGCAGCATTTGTCTTCTGCAACTCAACTTTCTTTTGGAGAGCCCGTATATGTTCAAGTTCTCTTCTCAAACGAGCCACTAAATCTCTTCTCTCGGATGGTGGCAGTTTTGAGAGAGGGAGGACACGTGTGGGCACACCAAAGCCATCCCGGGAAGCAGAATTTAAATTAATGCATTTTCTCCTTGGGCCATTTGAATCCTCAGATGCTGTAATATCTGTATCAATTCTTCCCGAGCTACCAGATCCTTCTGATTCATAATTAGGAGGTAAACCAGTACTATATCCTTCTGGGAACCTCTCCGGCTTTGCCATCATTTTGCCCTGAACTCTATAACCTCCGTTTACTTATTGGGTTTCTTCTAACAAGTAAGTCGAATTAGTTTACCTCAGTATATAATAACACTGGACAACATCATCGACGCCAGTTCCTGGAATCCATAAGAAGACAGTGATCTTATGATTCACATAGAGATGCACAAGAAAAAGGACTTATTTTCCAGTAATCGCCACACTATGAAATGGTAGGCCAAAGATTCTAGTATATGTTTGCTGTTTCTCAAAGTAAAATTGTTATGCCAATTCAGCAATTACGTTTCATTCAATAAATTCAAACCGTGTGCTGAAATGAAACCAATGAATTAACGCGTGAAGTGATCAAACATGGTCAGTTTGTTTTTTCCCCGATACTTCTAGAACTTTATCACACCTTACTCTATCATTAGCAACAAAACATAATACCTGGGAGTAACCAAGTAAAGCCCTAACCATAGTTACCTTCAGTCGTTGGCCTTCCTCGAGATCGAAAGAACAAGATCCCTCGGCTAAGCAGACTTCAAAGATGAAAATAATTTCAATTGAATATACAGAAATTCTTATAAATTACTACCGAAGTAACCAGCAACTAGAACACAAGCACAATACGAAACCCTAGATCAGGATTCCAAATCATCAACTTCACAGACAGATAAAGAACACGGTGCTTGAAACCCTAGCTAACAATAATTTAAAGACTCGAAAAGAGACTGGATCACGAGCAAAAGTCGCTGCTGGCGAAGAAAGCTTCGTGAAGTCTTCGCCTTCGAACAACTGGAGTGAAAATAGAGAGCGCGACAGAGACTCGATGTAGAGAGGAAGACCTGGTGGAGTGTCTCTACTTAAAGGCCGTTACAATCATCTTGGCACCCCTTTCGATATATCTTGACCGTTGAGTTCTAGTTTTGGTCCAATCTAACGGTAGGAATATTCTTCAAGTTTCATCCTTACGATCTAGATCATGTGGTTGAGGTGTTTAATTCGGCTTATTTATTTATTCAACTTTTATCCAGCTTTAATTTCATTGGTTGTCAATGTTGCGTCCCATGGGATTGAGACCTATTTATTAACTTCTCTTCAGAAGCTACTAGAAGCTGCTTGCCGCGTAAACTCCACCGCCCGCGGTAATTACGCGGAGTTGGGGCATAATGACTAAACTGGGGCCAGTGAGCCTGTTGGAGGGCAAATTGTTTTGCCAAAACAGTGGATCTGATTGGATATATTTTTAAAAAATAATATTTGTTTTCGAAAATAAATTTAAAAAATTGTGTTTTAAATTTTTATTTTTTTTGTATTCTAAAATATTCTTTGGTTATATAATTTCAAAACAATTTTAAAAAATAGTAAAATATATTTGAACAATGATCTCAAAAATAATAAAAATAGTAAATATAATTTAAATTGACACTTTAATAAAAATAATTTGAAAAAATACCACAAAAGTGAGGGCGACGGTAAGACAAGATTTATTAACAGGACTCTCAACATTATATTACCTGATGCTATAAATTAACTCATGATATTTTTTTAAAAATGAATTATAAATTAACTCACGATATTTAAAAAAGGAAAAGAAAACTGAATGATAAAGAATAAGTATTGAATGCCTCTGAAGCCAAAAAATGTATATCATCATTTTGATGAATGAGTCTTATCAATATTTTCAGTGGCCTCCACTCATCCAATGAATGATATATATTTGAGTTTTAATTTTAAAATTTTATTAGAGTTGTATATTATTTTCTTTTCTTTTTGAAATAATGGTTTTAAATGCACAGTAGATTGCACCCCGTGTTTTCAAAAAAAATCAAAAGCTATGTCTCAAAACTAATGAAAAAACATATTATTAGCATTATTTACAATTATAACTTTTGGTTTTTGGTATTTGAAAAATTAAATAAAAAACTCTGTTGTCACAACTATTTCTTTTACATTTTTTCATATTCAAAAACATAAAACTATTTTACGACACAAAACCAAAAATGTTCTAACTTAATATTTTCATAAGATAATTTTCATTGTGATATTTTTCCCTGTTGATTAAAAAATTTTCACAAAAAAATTACAAGCAAAAAATATAGAAATTGGTTGAGGAAAAATAAATAAAAATGTTTTCTAGAAAGTATAAGATTTAGAATATGTTTTATATGGAAGTTGTTTTACCAAATCACTCGTTTTTTTTTTTTACAAGATAAACTATGCTCTCACCTCTTACGTCATGTCCAAAAACTAAAATCATATCTTGCTATTTTAAAAATAAATTAAGTATGCTTAATTTTGAAAAAATTGCAATAGTCAGATATCGATATTCATGTAAGAGCACCTTCAAAAAAATAACTAAAAATTCAAAATAACTAAATTTAGTTATTCAAAGATAAAAATTATACTCCAACAAAAGATATACAAAATAGGTAAAATATATTTTTACTACAACGATGTTCTATATTCAGGGGCGAAATTAAAATATTTTATGAGAGTGGATAAAATATTAACATATATTTTTTTAATTTTAAGTATGAGAAATGTATGAAAATTTAAGATAAAGTTACCAAATGAAACATAAAGTCGAGAACATTTTAGGGGATAATGGGCCCCTACTTAATGAAAAATCAATCCATTGTACAACTTTTACTTTGAAAAATAAAAGGGGGCAATGTATCAATTTATTTGTGTATTGATCTTCTAGCATATAATTATATTAGAGGTAATTTATGCTTGAAGGTACGGTATAACGTAAGTGAAAAGTGATAGATTTAAAGATGAGAGAAAATTTTAATGTGAATGATTTTTAAAAAAATGTTGGTTGCCATTGGATGTAGGGGTGTCAAACGTGTCGGATTGAGTCATTTTGTGTTTGGTTGATTTCGAGTTTGTGTCGAAAATTCTAAAACCCAAAATTAACATGTTTAATAATTGTGTCAAGATGTGAAAACCCGAACTTGACCTGACCATTAAACGACTTACCCAAATCTGACATGTTTGACACGTTTAATAAACATGTTGTTTTCGGGTTAGCACACATAATATAACCTATTTAATTTGTTTAGCACACATGACACAAACTTGTTTAACACATATAATTTATTTTCACACCTGTTTATTGCCATTAAATATATCATTCAATTATTTATCCAAAATTTTAAATAATTTTTTTACAAATAACATATCATATCTCATCAATGAAATTAGCTAAAATACATTAATTTTCAGCCCAAAAATTGAAGCAATAATTATATAAGTAATAATGTTAAAATCACATCAGTAATACTTAATAGACAAATTATATTGCCATAAACGGGTCTATAATGTGTTAGGTCGGATTTGTGTCCGAATCATATCAACCCCGTTTATAATATACGGTCCAATCCATTAATTTTGTGTTCAATTTATGTTGTGTCGATAATTGACAAACTTAGTTAAATGAAATTATTGAAGTATGTTTTATTTTATATTATAAATTTATAAAATTATTCAAAAGTAAGGGAGACAAGTGCCTCTAGGATTAAGGTAGCTCAGTCTTTTTTATGTTTAAAGCATTACAATATCAAGTATAAATAATTTATAATATATTATTTCTCCTCCTATCTTTTTTTACATTTCTGACTCACGTTTTATCTTTTCTTCCATTATTTCTTCCTCTTCGTCTCATGTTTATAAGAAATGTACAATATAAGAAATAATATTTAAAAAATTTAGTGTGTATTAAAAAAATAAATAACTAAAATAAAAAAATATATATTTGGGTAGTGAAAAGACAAAATCTTCTTGAAGATGATTTAAATACACAACTCAAAAAATTCCGGTACCCTGGCGATACGGAATCAGATGCGACCGGCGATGTGGCGGTGAAGCCTATTCACGGCGAAGAGCGCCTATGGGGGACCCATCACAAAAAAAACAAAATCAAAAGTTGAGGCGCGCAATTGGGGGCTTTGGAGGGTTTTAAAAGCGCTCGAGAGTTCGGAGACCATCTAAGCCACACCAAACCAGATCAGACTGCGAGCTTTCATCTTCTGTATTTCGTTTGATCGTAACATGCTCATGGCCTCAAACAGGTGATTTTTCCGTTTCCAACGAACCAAAACCCTAATCTTTAGAATGTAGTTGTATTTATGCTTAGTCTTGATATGTGAATCTTGTTCTGTTTCTATTCTTTTTGTAAGTTTCCATAGATCTGAAATAATTTGCGTAATTCTTTCGGGATCTCAGTTTGTAGGGTTCGACGGGACATGACACATGCCTGCTATTCCGCAGTTTCTGAGGTTTTGTAAGTTTCCTTCCACTGGATTGCTTATGTCTCTTGTTAATTTTCACTGTGTTTATTAGTTGAGTATTCATGGAAAAGATAGGGAAAAACAGAATTTGAGTTCTATTTCTGGAATGGAATATGCACATTTCCTTGTTTACTAGAGCCTACATGGTACTGCCTGTTTCCATAAAGTGATGCATTAGCTATTACCCTGCAAATTTTGAAATAAAAAACACCCCACCTCAGATCCCTCTCTTTTCTTTTCACTGTCCCCCCCCTTCCCCGATTGTGTCGACAGACCTCAGATATCTCATCAAGCACTTGTATTTGCATTCCTCGAGAAAAATCTTTCCATGTAGAACCTTCTCTCTTATATTAAAAATTAAAAAATATATCAAACAAGTCTCTGTTTTTTGGTTGTCTCTATGAGCCTGATGGGAATTATGAGGATGCGAAGGAGCTATAATATGGTAATTTATTCTTTTTTTGGTGATGCAATTAATTGGAAAGTGTAGATTTATTTTTAAATTGGTATTTTATTCCCATTTTTTTTCTTCTAAATTTGAAAATCAGAATGCGAGTTACTCAAAGTAATTGTGATTGTTGTCACAGGCGGTGTAGATAAATATATGATGTAAGTTTAGTTCTCTGATACAGTTTTTTTTTCCTTGTATTGTCTAGAAATTTTGGGGCTGTAGCAGCACAAAGATCTTTGGCATTTCGTTTGAATTCAAAATTTCCATTCAAGTTTGCTTGTAGACAAATTCACATGGACAATAAATACAACAGTGATTCAAGAGGAGCTTTGATTGTGTTAGAAGGATTGGATCGCTCTGGGAAGACTTCACAGTCTAGCAGACTACTGTCATACTTGGAAGGGCTAGGGTATCCAGTTGAATCATGGCGGTTTCCTGATAGAAATACTGGTGTTGGGCAAATGATTTCCTCATATCTCTCCAATAAGTCGCAGCTGGATGATCATGCAATCCATCTCCTCTTTAGCGCAAATCGTTGGGAGAAGAGGTTTGGTTTGTTATCCCATGCATGATGATAAATATCACTTAGTTGAAATGCAGATTGAAAGCAGACTCTTATCTGACATGCTTGTTTAGTTTCCTCTATGAGTTGTTTGGCAATGTTTTTCTTGTTCAACAGAGCTGTGCTATGGTTTGTGTATTTAGGAGCCTGACAATATTTTGATGGTTAAATATCCTGTCACGTGACCCAAGAAATTGCTTCATAGACCTTACACATTTAGAACTTAATTGTGAAAATATCATATTGGAGGGCTAAATGTTGTGGAAATTTTGGGAGATTTCTTCTCATTTACCTTGTGTAAATGAGTGGCCAAAATGTAAGATGTTTTATGGAGTTAATTTAAACAAGTGGGAAATTATATAATAACATTGAAAATAAATTGCAGATTCTCTTCTGTTGTACAGGTAGTTACTTGGTTGTAATGAATGACAGCTAACCAGCTGCCAAATGGGAGAGCACAACAGTTGTAACACCAAAAATATGGGCTGATGGAATTTCTAATGTTTTAAAATATTGCAATTTTGCTTTCATGTGGAGACTTAAAACTAGTAACTGTGGTCGGAACTGTCTACAAATTCTCATGTTCTGTAGATACAAGACAAACTGAAGTTCTTTAGTTAGTTTCAAGCGTTAGATATATGTCTAGTTTCCCTCTCGTAACTTCCTCAGTTAATGAGAATCATACTGGGCTACGAGTAATTACCTGTTTTACAACCTTTATCTCTATCATTATCAAGAAAAAATCAGACTGTTGGATTATAGCCCCTGAAGCTCTCGTTTGAAGTTTTAAGATTTGTAGTTAATCATCAACAATGTATTTGCAGAGCATTAATGGAGACCAAACTGAGGAGTGGAACAACCCTCATTGTTGACCGCTACTCTTATTCTGGGGTGGCTTTCTCATCTGCCAAAGGACTCGATATTGAATGGTGTAAGGTAAATACATTCTTTAAGTTACGTTCAATTTGAAGTTTATTTTCTTGGGGGTAGTGAAGTAATGAGGTTTGTTTGTGCAGGCTCCAGAGATGGGGTTGCTGGCTCCAGATCTGGTATTATACCTTGACATACCACCAGAGGTAATTTGTTTCAAATTTTCGTTCTTGTTATGACCGTGAGAATTTTAGCTGTTTGTGATTCGCAGCGAATTCTCTTTTATATTGCTTTCATTGTTTCTTTGATGTGAGGTTTGGACACCTTGTCCGCCCTCGTTTCTTTCTCTTTTGTACTACGATTTTTTCGCATCAATACAATGACTGTTTCTTATTTGATAAAATAAAGAGAAAAGAAATTGAAATAAAGGCGTCCCACTTGTGGCAAGCTCGGTTCCTGTTGAAATTTGTGAATGCATCTTTTGTTGGCATACATTTGCAACGACCACTGATATAGATCCATGTTAATGTGGCATCATAAATATGCACCTGCTCCTGACCCCCTGCCTTGTTCGAAAAACCCTATATTCAGGTTTTTCTGTTCAAGTCTGCTGGACTTGATACTTTAGTGGAATCATCAAATCATGTTTCTTGATTTTCACATTGCCACAGAAAGACAATTATGGGTTTTCATTTATGTTTCTTAATTTGATAAAATGAAGTGTTAGCAATTCCACTGGCATTTCTGTTTCAAATTAAACCGATGTCAGGCTATGTGGAACTAATTTTTGAAGTTATCAGAATGCTGCTGAAAGAGGAGGTTATGGAGGTGAGAGATATGAGCAACTTGAGTTTCAAAGGAAAGTCGCACAATCGTATCAGTGCCTTCGTGATGCCTCTTGGAAGGTAATGCACTTTGTTCAATAACCATTCTTTCTCTTTTTGTTTCGTTGCAGATCAATAGTATGGTGAAAGGTTGGAAGGTAAAAGTTACATAGTTTGTTTGGGTTTTGATGGTGTCCTGTGGATGTCACCTCAGAACTTGTCACATTTTGGCGTTTTTGAGATTTAGGGCATTTGCACCAAGTTTCATTGTTAAAGTTATACTGGGCGTTTCTACAACTCTTTTCCTTAGCCAAAAGAAAGTTACTACCTAGGTGTGGGTGCTTTTGCAGTAGCAACCTTGTCTTAACTCAAGGTATTGACTATGCTTTCTTGGCTTCATTACAGATTATAGATGGACGCCTTTCTGTTGAAGAAGTTGAGAAACAGTTAAGGGAGATTGTTTTAAGTTGTGTGATGATGTGCCAAAAAGGAAAATGTCTTTCACAGCTCTGGTCATGTTGAACTCTTCATCATCGAGGTTTATGAAGAAGAGGAGCTGTGTATTTTGGCGGACTTATCAAGTATTTAATCAATCGAGAAAACTTCAATGCTGTCTGTAGCCTTGTATTTTTCAGATAGGAGTTGTGTGGAAACAATGGTTCCAATTAATTAGCATCATGTATTGTTTTTTTTTTTTTTTCTTGATGTTCTACGATAGAGTTAACATTCTTCTAAGGAGAAGGAAAAAGTGAGTCACTGGTAAGACTCGAATCTCTGGTTTGTAGTGCGGTCGAGGATTAAAATTTTGTTTTAAAATATTTTTATTTTTAAGAAGATCAAAATGAATCAATAATGGAATTGAAAATTTTATATTTTGTAATTTTTTTTTATATATTAGTATAATTATTTCAAAACATTTTAAGGTATTTTAAGATATTTGATATATTTTGACCAAAATTTTGAAAAAATAATTTTAAAATTTTTTATTTTGTTTTTAAAATAGATCAAAATATTTTTGAAACATATTAAAATATTTTTTGTTCTTTAGGTGATGGAAATAATAAACTGAAATAAAATTTTGATTAGAGTGTCACATACGATAAATGTGGATAAATTTAAAAGATTTTTGCATTCAACTTTATATTATAAAAAAAAAGAATTAATAATATGGTTGATTTTAATTGAGTACAAAATTTTCATATGAAATATTTAAAATTGAGTAATTTGTCGAAATTTATTAGCATAAAAAACAATTCAATTTTTTTAAGATGTAAATTAATAATAAATTTTATAGCCAATCTAATAATTTTAATGGATCATGTTAAAAAAAATTAAGAAGTATTAAATTAACTAATTAAGTCGAAAAAAGTGGACTAATACTTGTTCACAAACCTTCATATTAACCCGTTGACTAAAAATATAGTCGTTCACAGTCCATTCAAATCTCAGAATCGCTTCTGTCTACTTCTTAGAAATGGGAGTCGGTAGAGCGCACAGCACAGCACAGCAATGCTTGTGAAGATGGCATGAAATCAGCAGTTTGCTTTCCCCTGTTTTCTTTGCAACCAAACAGAGGCTCTTCTTTTCTATTGCTAACTTCCACTTGTTTTTCTGCATTTTGGTACCTCTCTCGTCACATAATAGGGTTTATTACTTTGCTGCTCTGTTTGTTTCAGATTTTATTTTCGGAAATATACTTGAACGCCTTACAATCTGACTTGTTTTAGTTACTGGGGCGAAAAAAAAAACTTAGATCTATGCAACATGGATTTAAAATATTGTCTGATTTGTTGACTTCATCGGTCACTGTTATTGAATTAACTACTTTTACTGATTTGATTAATCACTGTCATTAAAAATTAACTACGGTTTTAGGATTTATTAGGACCTATTATCTATTCAATTCAATTATGTGATTGATCAAGTCAACAAGGCCAAGTAGCATTTTTCGAAAACTTAAAAGTGGTCTGAAACATCAGATGGAGGTTTTGTTTAAATTTCCTTACCTTTCTTGGCCATTAGACGTAGTGTGTAGTTTTACTTCGTGAATTCTCCGTGTTTTATGCACTGGGCTCTTTTTGTCAATGATTGAATGATGTAGAAGCTCTTGATTTCTCGTCCTACTCTTATGATTTTTGTAAATTGTGTGTTTTTTCTTACAGTTTACAAGTAATTTTCTGTATTATGGAAATCCCAAGTTTGTTCATTTGGTTCTTCGACCTTTCCCAAAAAAAATTCTATTTGCCCTTTGGATTCACCTTACTTTCTATTTTAGTTTTCCCTTTCTATCTTAAACCTCAATTTTTTGTATTTTTGAACCTCTAGTTTTCTATAACAATTACGTTTCTGTGTTGTCCTTTACGTTGTTCCCATATTGGAATTTTTTTTATCTGTTTGACCTTCTCTGGAAAGATTTATTGCTACATTTAGCTTATCATTGTTCTGAAGGTAATATTTACTTCTATGGTATTTCTGAAGAATACCATTTGCAATGTTTTTTGGCTTTTTACTACTTGCTTGATATTGTGTTAGGAGTGTGCTTATACTGTCTTATTAGATAATGCTTCAGGAGTAATTGTTCTCTTAGTATGTGTTTTTGTCTCTCATCCTACCCTAGTAGTTGATAATTGAATCATGAATGGAGGTTTTTGCTAAGTTGTGTGGATTCCTATGCAGAGGTGAAGCAATTGATAATCTTCTATGAACGAAAATTGTTCATCATGTTTTTGCAATGCGTAAATTGAATTTTGTTTATTCCTTACTCCTTATTTTCTTCTAGTATTTCGGCTCCACTTTTTTCTTTTGCTTACTCTCTGTGGGAGTCTATGCATGTGTTTCTGTAGACAAATCTCTGAGGAATTACATAAGGCTTGTTTGGGATTAGCTCCAACCTTCCTCAAAATTCCAAATCATCTTCTCTGATTTGATGAACTGAGAGACTCTAATTGTTGTTTTGCTTGGACCTTGGGTAGCCATTGAGAAAAAAATTTGGTGACCATTCCATTATGCATGCACCTTGAGAGTAAAATTTTAGGCATCAATGATAAGTGATTTCCATTTGGGAGATTTTCATGGTGAAACAGTCCAAAATGACTGAATAATTTTGTTTTGTCTATTCCTTTACTGTCGGACAGTTCAACAGTGTTACACTGAGTAGTGAGTACGTAATATTATGTTCTTTTGGGTATGGGGTTGTAGAAAGAAAATTGCATAGGTTCCAAATGGTTAGTGTCATCTGGCCATGACAATGCTCTATCTCACCATTTGGGCACATAGTTTCCTCAATAATGGTAACCTGTGATTCTTTTTTCTTGTTACTATGTTGTGGAAAAAGTCATGCGACGATCTAAGTGAAGCTACAAATTGTGGGTATTGCACCCTAATCATATAGGATATAACCCCCCACCAAGCAAGCAGCGGGCATGTAGAACATGCCCTCTACAATAAGCAAGCAGACACTTCTCACAGTAGGTTGCATTTAAGCTTAATACACATTGAAAGTTAGGGTTGTAAAACAACCAAGCAATTGGAGCTTGGTAAATGATTAAACTTGGTCAAAAGTTTAGTTACTCGAATTGTAAGGTAATGGAGTCAAGCTAGTTGGACTTGATATTTGTTAGCTAAATAATTTTCTTAGCCATGCTTGGGCATTTCACTACTTGACCTTGTTTTTCTCATTTAGAATCCTATCAAGAAGACATTTACTTGTGGAAAAAGAAAACTATTTTGACCAAGTATAACAGAAACGAGGTATTTTAGGAACATGCTGTTTTAAGAGATATTATCTTCTATGGTTTTGTTATGCCTGACTTCTTGTTATACATTTTGAAACTCTTATATTTCCTTGATGGATGTTAAAAGCCTTAAATTAATTTCATAAGTCATGAAAATTAAACCACATTCTCAAATGCATGGAAAGTCAAGAGATTGGTGTCAGTAGCATTAAAGAATCTTTGAAGATCATTATCTATGTTGAAAACCTATTTGGAATTTATGTAATTTTTCATTTTTTTTTGGAAGTAAATTTTTTTTTCTTTGAGACCGATTTAGAACTGAAATGGCATGTCATTTTTTTCTTGTGATAAAAGGAGGAATGGTACACAAGAGAAACAGTAACGATTGAGCATGGAGACCTTGGGCAGATCTCACTGATGATTTGTTTTTTCTGATCTCAATGTGGCTGAGTGTCTTTGACTACCTTGCGTTTGGTGGTGTCTGTAAGTCATGGAGGTCATTTGCTGTTGCGAACAGGAAACAGTTCATAGCATCCCAACCACCTCTGCTATTTGTCTTATCTTTACAAAATATAGCCTGCTCCTTCTTCGATCCGTTTCCCTTTTCTGTTCAGCCTCGCTAGAAAATTCATTCCATCCTGTCATCGTGTCATCCTGACTTATTCAAAAATGCTTTCCGATTATGTTATGGTGGCGGTTTTGCAGATATAGTTTTCTTCTAAACTTCTGCCGTTCTCAGTACAATGAATGGGTTGTCTATCCAAATGATCGTAGAAGTTGGTTCATCGTGGATCTGGCTATTTTCTATGGAATAATATATGTTTTAACCAATTATGGCAGAATTGGGGTCTTGAAACTAATTCCTCTCCATATTGTGACTCTTCTGGATTTTAATGGCACCCCGGCTTTGGAGTGTCCAAATCTCCTGCTGGTGACTTCAAATGACCATCTCTTCATGGTTGATTTTCATTTTCAGAGAGAAATTGGGATCTACAAACTTGACTTTGAGAGAATGATTTGGATGAAGATGGAGAGCTTGGGTGAAGACGCGTTGTTTATGGGCAATGCGAATTCCTCTGCACTGATGAACACGACCAAGTGGGGAGGCCGGAGTAACTGTCTTTTACCTTGATGCTGGCTTCAAGCAATGCTCTATTCTATATATTCTGGATGGTAAAGAGGTTGACAATTTCTCAGTCTATCGAGCTCCGACATGTTCTTTTGATGCAGAACCATTCGTTTGGTATTTTTCTCATCAATGCTACAACAGAAATGTTCTTCTTGATTACTTTTTGGGCTATGTGGACGAGTGTATCTAAGTACCAACTGATGATGCACAAATTGGTCTTGGACAAGATCAATAGTCGAGTATATGTAGAGATATAATTAATGAGCAATAAGTAAGATAATCAATTGAAAAACAGAGCAAACACGTAGATATATAGTAGTTTGGTCCGAATGATTTATTTTACTCTCGGGAAACGATAGTGGTTGTCAGAGATCTTTATTGATGAATAAAGTAAGCAGGAGAGTATACTCCGGGAGAATTACAATAATTAGGAGGAGAAAATTTGTATGTAGGGAGGTGTAGAGAGATAAAACTCAAGGTGTAGTATGTTAGTAGAGATGTTGTGAGAGATGCCTCTCCATGTGGAGAGAGCTTACGATATATAGGTTTGGTGAGACGGTGAGTGAGGCGGTGATGTGAGGGAGAGGGCACTACTTTTTTGGTAAGTACAATTAAAGTAGGATTTAATTTCCATTAGTGCATATCTCGATATTTTTTCTTCCACGTGTTTTTATCTTTCTGGGCTCCCTGGATCTTGAATTAGGTCGGATCGATAAAGTGGGCTTGTACTGCCTTTTAACTGACTTGGGCTCAATTAATTTATTGGGCCTGACCCAGTCGATTTTGGGTTCATCACCAACAACTGATAAACTCTCTCAATCCTGATCAAACCTTTTTGGAGATCTTTGTTTGGTCTGTTTTAGGGTTTGGTTCAAATTTCTCTCTTCGTGACAATGCTTTTATGGCATATATTTGCACCTTAAATTTCCCTTAATATCAAGATAAATTATGTTTTGTTATGCATTGTGTCATTAGCACAGCTTTGTTCCATGTAATTGGGAATCCTCGCAGCAGTTTTTAGTGTCTGATTGTCACGGTCTGGAAGAAATTGGTACTCAATTGGGTAGTGGATAAAGAATGGAGCCCGTCACCACCAACAGTTACAACAGAGAGACTGGGGAAGGGTTTTTTGCACTTTGCACATCAAAATATTTTAAAATTCTCACTTTGTATCTAAAACATTTTAAAATCTTTACTTTGTACCTTCAAAGATTAAATTTTTCACATTATATCCTCAATATAAATTATGGTACAACTCCGGCAACTTTATCCATACATTCCAAGCCCAAACCAAAAAATCTCTTAATATTTACCTAAAAGAAATTCAATTTGAATATTGTGAGAATTCAATCAATTACGGTTCAATACACTTATACGGATCATATACATATAATATATACTAGAAACAATAGAGAATTTGAGATCGATTTGTTGGCCTTTCACGTGGTATCAGTTTAACCTATTTCCTTTCATACCAAAAAACATAAAAAAAAAAGACTTTGCTTGCTTCAATTACCGTTCAGAGCCATCCAAGAGTGTACTAGAACCAAACATTTAGTGTGTTTTTTTTGGAAAAGAAGCTGTTGAACACAGTAGAGAGATTTGATTGCAAACCGAAGTAACAGTTATTAAACTAAAACCACATGGTTTTTCACCAGTGAACTCGAACTCTTAACTTAGATTGACATTCGGAATTTGACCTTAGTTTGAGTTGAGGTTGAGGTCAGGTTAAGGGTTTCAAATGTTAGACTGAGCATGAGCTGAAACCCCTACCCGCCGAATCATAGTCATGTCAAAAATTACCAAATGAGACCAATCAAAAACAGGAAGCCACTACAAAATTCGCATTATATAATAATTCTTTGCCAGTTCTGTATTCAGACAAAAAAATAGGTATGTGCGTATTCTCTTATTATCTCCCTGAAATGGTAACAGAAAATCTTCGGCTCTCTGAAATATCAGTCAAAAGGTTGGAGCCAACTAAACAGATGTGAGAAACATAGTCGTTGAGCAATAATTATTGCCTATTCAAATCCTTCCACAAATATAAGAATAAGAGGAACCAGAGATCTAATTGACAACGTCAAGGACCAGCTTACGAGACTTGAGAATCGACCACTTCAAGCGTCTGTAGTAAGCAGCTTGAAGCAGTGCAAGTGACAGTACAAATATCCACTTGAACCCCATCTGCATTAGAGAAGCATACAGTCAGAAATTAATTTTCACTATTTATATTTAGAGTAATGTTATTGAGACCAAATTTGTTGACATAATTCACTATGACTTTTTTGGATTGATTGTGAGCCCTATCAAACATTAGAACTTGGTGTTGATCCAATTGTTTCATTAAAGCCACATCATTATATCAACAAATAATATTAAATTTTTTTGACCAAATAGCATTACTCGTATATTTATGTTTTTTCGTTGGCGCTGTTTATTTTATTTCTACTGAATTGAAGCCAACATACGAGTTTTCTCTCTTCCATTTCGGGTTCTGCAGCCCATGATAGAAATGTCACCACATCTTTCCCCATCTGCAATAAAATTTGGGAGGCAACATAAGCTTAGTAACCCTAAGAATTTCACCACAATGACATAGACATATAGTCATTTGATAAGTAGCATAATAATAAATCTTGAAACTACGAGCATTATATTAACCCCACATTAAATGACAGGGAAACTAACCTGAGCTTCGGTTGCAGGGGTACCATCTTCATACTCCACAGCGCCATCAGAAAGCATTTTGGGCATTGCAATAGCTCCCCCAGGAAAGTAAGGATTATAGTGCAGTCCTTCTCGGATCTACAATATCACCAAACCTGGCTGATTAAGCACAGTAGCTGGACAATGCCTAAAATCTACAAAACACACTTCCAATGGTTATAAGCAAGGTCACACATTTAGATAAATAGTGGCCGGTAATATGTGGAAATAGAAAAACCAGTGCAATTTTTATCATTTTCATGAGTACAGGTCAGCTTCTTCCAAAAAATACGCTCACCTTTAAGGACAAATAATGGAAGCATTAAGAGGAAGAAGGTCTATGGGACAGTGACAGTGTGAAAAGGAAATTCTCTCCCTTCAAATCCCAAAATAACAAAAACGGACCAAGTGAGTATCGTGTCCTTTGAAAAACTCTTAAAAATAAGATAACATCCCATAAACCAGAGATGTTTCGTTGTATGGAACTGATGATGCAAAAAAAGAATCCAAATTTATCATGCCTCAGATGAAAGCTTCTGATCAAAACATACTTGTTAATTGCCTATCCATTATGAAGGCCTCATTACTGTGATGTGCTTAGCAGTAAAGACAAAGGGCAGTGGCATGCGCTACCAGAGTCAAACATATCAAAGATAGCGGATAAATTCCCATGGAGAATTTCTTCACGATTATGTATAAGGCCAGCAAAGCCATGGTTAGCACTGGTCAGCAAGGACAGGATAATCAACCAACTTATTGCCCTTGGTTATAAGCCCAAAAACCTGAGCTTGGCATGGAATATATCAGCTTGTATAAAGTGAAAATCCAATGATGCAGAAAAAAAAGGCTGATCCAAGAGTAAAAAAATGAAATACAGATTAACTTTATGGGAAGAAATCCCAAGACAGTTTGCAAAACTTTCAGCACACTTTTTCCTCAGGAGCAGCACATAGTAAAAGTCCTAACCTTTTTCTAGTATCACTGACCACATACAATTATCAGAACATTTTTGTATGGTTGCAAATGGTTTCATTATTTATAGTAAACATTAATCTTATACATTAGAAGGTCATAAAGAAACATAGGTAATGAGTTTCGGAAGTAGAACTTACGGAAACACCGGCAGGAGGATCATGGTAACCAGTTAAAAGGGCGAATACATAGTTTTGACCATTGTGACGAGCCTGAAAGGACAAAAGGTAAGAAACTGTTGTTTCTCACAACTTCCGCATAAATTAACACCGGAAACTAGGAATTACTTTGGTGATGAGACTTAGATCTGGAGGATAGGCCCCTCCATTTGCAAATCTAGCAGCTTGTTCATTTACATATGGCTGAGGAAAACGGTCACTCAGTTTCCCGGGGCGGGTAAACATCTCACCCTCATCATTAGGCCCATCAACCACCTCAATCTCAGCTGCCATAGCCTTTGTTTCCTCTTCAGTATATGCCACACCAACCAAGTCACGATATGAAATCAGGGACATCGAATGGCAAGACGCACAGACTTGTTGGTAAACCTGGTGACCACGGCGAATCCTGTTCATGTACAATCAACCATGAGTGAATGTTAACAGTGGCATGAAACAGCTTACTAATCCCAAACAAGAAAATCATGAACAAATGCTGGAGTAATAGCGAGTATCACACGTCGAGTTGAAGGCTGCAATTCAAAGAGAATGAGGGTATTGTATGTTGAAATTGTGAGAAAAGACATGATCATTTATGTATAACCCGAGTCAAGATATGTAACAAACGGAACCGACTTCTAAAGATTGAAGCCTGATGCACCTAATTCCTGACCAGGTTACACTCTTTGTCAAATGTCGAAGGAGTTCATAAAAGTTCATATCTGACCCAATGTTCAGGGTCTAGCCATGCTGAAGTGCAAAACATGAATATATAGTTATAAAATTATCAACAGAAACTCACGAAGCATGGTCGTATGAACTGAGAATGCCTTGGTGAGGCCAAGGATAGCTTGGACACTCTAAACCTTGTTCAGCCTCATCGGCAGCTGCTATTGTTGCAAAACTCAAAAGCCCAGATACACTTGCTCCAACGAGTGCAAATGCTCTCAGGGACTTCATGCCGGCAGATCCAACCCCCTCTTGATCTTTCTTTGAAACAAGGGACGACAAAAGTGGAGATGCCTGTAAATTTCCACATAGAACGTAAGCACTAGATGATGACCACCACCGATCAATGACTACAATGTCACACAAACAGATATAGTACGAATGACTTGATAACATGGTCCAGAATTTTAGCGGTGTTTCTAATTCCAAACCTTCTCTTGCCCACCCATGACAACATTAGTCCAGCACAAATAGTTTTTTATAAGAAATTGAAGTGCGCTTTGCGGTAAACAAGCTGAGCCAAGCCTATTTTCAGCATGCTCAGGCTTGGCTTAGCTAGTAATTTACAATGCTCAAGCGTGCTCGAACTCCAGTGAAATGGAAACCGTTCTGATCAAGCTTGGCTCGAGCAGAAACAAAATCTGCTAAAGCTGGCTTGGTATAATGCAGGACATGTTTAATCCGTCAAAGTCTTAAAAAGCTCCTCGAGATTATGGTCCCCAATGACTATGATATCTTTGCACAACCAGATTGCACAAGGCCTAAAAAACAAGTGGACCTGCCAACGACAATAAATCTAGAAGAAAAGGTAATACCAATGGATGATTCATCAATCATCAGTAACATGTATTTGCCACTGTACCTTCAAAACCACTCAATAATTGCAATAAAACCACATACCCGAACCTAATCAAGCCTAGTAGAGCTGAGCAGGAAATGCTTGGGTTTGGCTTGTTTTCATAATGAGCTTATGGCTTATGCTCAAGTTTGGCTTGAAGTAATCATTGAACGAGCTTGAATGAACTTTTATCAAGCCAAGCTCGAGTTGAATCTGAGTAACTCAGTTCATTTGACAGCCCCGGTGTGCTTAAACCATTAGCGTGTTTCCCCTTAGTTTGAATTTGGCCCTAGTTTGACTATAATCCATAAGAAGAGCAAACGCCCAACAAACTTGACCAAGACCTTAGAGGAGCCATTTCTACGACTAGATCCTAAGAATGCGAAGAAAGTCAGAAGAGTCCATACTTCTGATTTTAGTAGTATGTGCATACAATGCAATAATACAATAACTTTTAGCCGATTAGAATGCACATCCCACCCATTTTAGTAACTTCTCAATGCCAATGAGTCTTTCTTCCCTTCCCTGCAACAAAAAGTTTGTAAGTTCGAGGCAATCTAGCACAAATATCAGGGTATTTGTAGCAAGAGGTACTAATCGGGCATTTGTACCACTACTATTGAGGCTACTTTAAGTGCATGCCAGTAAGATTTCACTAACCATATAGGAAGAATGCAAAGCAGCAAAAAGATCCTTACAGTGGATTGAGATTGAAGCCTTCCCCTCAGTAACTGGTGGATCAGTCTACGTCCAACCATCATAGTCAAACTCTCTGTCAAATTACCAAAGGCACATTAAAAAGGAAAGCCAAAATCCAAGAATTTGAGAAAGCACGAAACTAATTGTATCACCAAATTAGGTGGAACAATAAGACAAGTAAGTTTATTTCGCGAGGACAATAAACACATAAAAAAGGTGAAGCACTGACTTAGTGACTAAGCCTTAATACCAAACAGAAAAAAAAAAAAATACATTGCAGAAGCGACCACTTGCCTTAGTGAAGAAGAAAATAACGATAGCTACTCCCTGAGCAAGATCTAGGGGAAATATGTGTAGTTCGTTCCAACAGGCTCTAACGCTTGCCCAAAGCAAATTTGCAACCTGATATACTAAGCAAATTTGCAACCTGATAAAGACTACTGTAATCCTTTAAGCATTCAACCAATCTCTGTTTCTACTGTTCTTATTACTCTTGTCCCTTGCTTTTTTTCGTTAACTATCTGTTAACCATCCATGCGGAATACCACATTCTTCCCAACACATAATTATAATTATAAAAGCATTTAAAACCAAAGGCTGAAATTAACATCTAAATATCCCGATTCTAAACCATCCACATTGACGCTCAACTGATAAAAAAAATCAAAATTCACAACATTTTGCCAGCTCAATAAGCGGAAAAAGAACAATAAAATTCAATAATCTTTTAACAACATCTGTGATTATACAATCTAACTATTCTGTATACAACAAGACGAAAAATTAAAAGATGGAAAAAAAAAACATAAATGTGCATTCATAGCATGTCGCAGCAATCGAAAAAGCTATTAATGAAAAGAAGAGAGAGAAAAACTCACCGGATAGAGAAGATCGGCGGCAATTGACGTCGGAGCACTGAGAGAAAGGAAGATCAAACAAAGAAGGGACAGAGAGTGGAGAAATGATAAGAAGAGAAGATGATGATTTGGATTGGCGAAAATGAAGACTTTACTTCTCGCAAGTCGCCACGCAATCAATCCATGGGTCTTTGCTATTGCCAAGGATGTTGGGTCAACTTTGTGACTTTGGGCCACAAGTCTTGTTGGGCTACGGCCCTATTAATTCAGTTATAACATGGTATAAGGTTGGATAATTAGTTTTAATTTATTCTATACTAATGGTAATGGTTAACTTATTATTTAATCCTATCTTATCTCCACCATGTTTGGTGAAAATTTGGAATTGAGGTATTAATAGTGGATCAAAAATTAATATATCATATCATTTTTTTTAAAAAAAAAGATAAAAACATTATTTAAGCAAATTTCATCCAAAATCACGTGACACAAATAATAATTTGTTATTTCAATCCTAATACTATTTAGGACTGATTTTATCACCTATTACTTTATATTAATTTGTGGCTTTTGTGCAGTATTATTTGATACTTTAGCATCAATGTTGAGATCTACATGTGTCATAACATCGGTCCCTATGGGATAAGAATAATCCTACACAACTCAAATGAAATTCAAAAAATTATAACTTAAATGCATATCATTCATTAAATGAACAAGTCTCATTAATTTTTTCAATAAAACCCGCTCATCCAATGCTCAAATAAGAGACAAAATACATTAAATTGTAATTTTTAAAGTTTTATTTGGAATATGTAACATTTTCTAGAACATAATCCAAACACGATATTAAAATTACTATAAATTATTTGACTTCAACAAACTCTTGAAATTAAACTAAGATAAATTTATCCTTCATTAATACCTTAGTCTCAACATAAATGATCTATTTTTAACCAAATTGGAGAAAAGATTAATTGAAACTCCAGCATGAAAGGGCAAAAAGGAAAATCAGCAGGCAATTAAGGACCGAAACTTCATGGGGGAAGGACACAACAAATACATTCTTCTGTGGTCTTTCCCCAATTGTTGAATCTTTGTACACAATGTGCAATATCTCACACGTAAAATTTCCTCTTGCAAAATATCACTTCTGTTCTGTTACAAATAATTTTTCACAAGACAAACTGAATCTCAAAAATTCTTGCAGATTCTAATGCCTCAAATGCAATTGAAAAAACCCAGCCTGCCTGCAACACATTTGTCACATTTCTATCGCATTCTCGATCCAAGATAACATAAGGAAATTTAAAAACTAGCAATTAGAGGAGGAAAGGAAGAGGCCATTTCTAAACAATATGCTTATAACTTAAAACAGGGTTCAAGATCTCTGACATCCAACTACTTTCTCCACTGAGCACAAAATGACACAAGAAAATTCCATTTTCTTTCATATTTTTGGTGAATGTATCATTCACCATCATTTACCATCTCTTGTCTACAAGTGGGTCCTCCTTGATTCATATGAGGAATTTCTGTGGAACAGTATCAAAGTCATCGAAATCAAATCGCTGTCGCTCTCTCCCTACCTGAACATGTGATATGCATATCTCATTAGTTGACAACTTGACCTAAAAGGGAGAAAAGAAAGCCTCCTAAAGCATAGCAACCTTTTTAAACAAAATTTACAAGATTTTCCGGAGGACTAATAGCACGCTTACCTTTGCCAGGTATAATGGGTCAGATGACAGGAGTTCATCCATAGCAGTCAGTTTCTTCGATAGGCTCATTATCCTGTAACAATAAATAGAAAAAGAAACCATCCATTGATCATATCACAGAACTGTTATAAATATCATATACAAGCACTGATGATTAGGATAAAGAAAAAGCAAAACAGCGGTAATTATAACCACACCACTCCAAAGGTAATTTTGTTCAACAACCTCCCAAATGCCAGTTGATTTGAACAGTGGGGGACAAATACCATAACAGATCACACAAAATAACATACCTCTGAATTGAAGAGTCAATATGTTCAATCATCTCACAACTTTTATATTGCTCAGGATCTTCAAGGAATCTAACCATTCCATCCTTTTGGTTGATAGTGGCATATATCTCACCATCTTGGATCTAAAATTGAACATTCACATAGCAAGTTACAGAAGAGAAGACACCCACAAGCCACAGCTGATGGCAACATTAAGGAAGGAAGAGTGCCACACTAACTACCATTTGAAGAACGTGCATTTCAGCCTCCTTAGAGCTATTCAATTGTACGGTGTTGGCTATGTCTTGGAGGGAGAGAGTCAAATATGTCTGAGTTAATCTCTGAATATTTCTCTTATACATTGATGATACCACCTGTTTCACCAATCCAAGATTGTTGTCCTAAAAAACAAAAGAAATAAACCAAAACCATTTTAGGTGGGTGAAAGCTTCATTAATGTAGCAGAATAACTTTTCTTCAGACGCTGGCATCTTAGGCTCATCCTTTCATCTCAAAATACTAGTAAAACAAAGAATAAAGCAGAATAGAACAAACTCACAATTTCAAACTTCTCCGTGTTTGCCTGCACAAATGTTTCCAGTTCTGAAATTTTTCCAGTGCTATAGCTATTTGCCAACTCCAGATATGGCTAACCAGAAGGGGAAGAAAAAAGAAACAATAACACAACCAAACCAAAACTACATATGACATCATTTAACAAACCACGAGAAAATGGAAAACCATCTATACAAGTATTCAACTCGAAAACTAAACACAAATCAGATAGAAGATCTAATATTTAATTATTACAACAGCAAATATATCTAATGAATCACATAAAGACATCAGTGACGCATTCCACTAGATGGGTGGCAATCGAAATAGCATATTAAACACACAAGGACTACCCAAAAGATACAAGGACTAAGGGGCTGTTTGATAGGGCTCTTCATGATGAAAATCGAAGGGATTAAGCAATAAGTGTGTTTGATAACAAAATTCATTACCATTTAATTGATTAATTGCATCTGAAAAAAGGCTTAAAAATTTAAGTAACCTTCCACCTACTTATTGCTGAAGAGGGACTACACTCAGCAGAGAGACAGATTTTATGCCTCTGTAATTTGATAAGTTTGACCTCAATTGTTTTTGTCTCAAACAGTATTTACATTCAGATCGCCGCAAGTCCTCCCTTCGTCTTAGGTAATCAATTTCCTACTTGTGTTGTCTCTCTCCACAAACCCTATGTACTGTTCTACTACTCGGTTTCTGTTGCAGCTGTCAAAAAATTATGCAAGCTATTGGTTCTATCCTCCTCTTAGAATGTATATATAAAAATTAGAACCCTGAGGATGTTTGCATCTCTGCAAGGATATGCACCGAATGAGTGGAATATATGTGGTGGTTTCTGTTTTGTGGGTAAACACATGTAACTACAGAAACCACCAACATTGGGTGGCTTATGTACTTTTTCGCTGCTATCAATTGACGAAGTTTTTGTCACTTTAATCTACTACTCCAGATACATCTGTTTCTCCATATCTGCATTAAGTGTGCCAGTACAATACAAGCAATCATCACCCAAAGTTTCTCACTGGTTTGCTCAAGAATATTTTGGATCATGATACAATTTTTAGAGATTAAGTAATAATTTTTTGCGTCAAGTCACAACTATTTGGAGATGTTTGGGATCGATTCCTCAATATTTTAGGATCGATCATAAGATATTGGATCAGTCCCAACAACCTTAAAAAAAAAAGTGAAACTGGGCTCCCAAAAATGTGTAACTTAACCCTGAAAATTAACATTTGGTGGCATAGTACCAAAAAAAACTTTTAGTACCGTAGACTTACCTTTATTGTTTTTGATTGGATAAATTCATATTTAGAAAGGAATTTCAAAATAACTAGTGGAATGGAAAATTGAAAGACCAATTATTTTCCGTCTTCAGCTTCTTATATTCATCAAATAGCTTCATTCAATTTAGTACTAACTCAATATTTAACAAATTGTTTTCAAATTAAAAAAATCAGCATGCAACACTTAGAATTCAACATTCAGTTTTTAATTCTTTGGTGATAATAGAACACGCAATAGAGATTCATCAACCCTGTCCACTTATGAAGTACAGACACTTTCAAGAAGGTGACATATCTGTGTCGGACACCGACACTTCTCAGACACGTGTTCGATACTCTTTTATCCGTGTCCATAATTAAATAAAAAAAAATTAATTTCGGACACGTGTCCGACACTTCTTTTGTGACGTGTCCGACACTTCTTTATACCGCGTCTACTCCTAAATAATAAACATGTGATTAACAAGCTTAAAAAAATGACTATTAAATATCTTATACTACTAGAGAACATATAATTGTCAAGACTAGACATGTTAAAGTTGTGCTAAAAATATGATAACAAAAGTAAAAGATACATAAAAAATATAAAAAAAAGCAATTGAGATGAGAGCAATCATTTAAATCATATATGTATAGTACACGTCTACGAAAAAATTGATAATTATGATGTTAGTCTAAATATTCACACTAAATGACTAGAGATAACATTTACTTATCATAAAATACTGAATTTTTTATGAATAATATATCATTATTACTATATTTGTGGTAAAATATATAATTTTATATATAAAACACAATTATCTATAACGTGTTTCCAACATGTCCATATCCTACTTTTTTTAGAAATGTTGTGTCTGCGTATCCGGTGTCCGTGTCTGTGCTTCTTACCTCTCCACTATCGAAATTCTCAAAAGTTTTATAACAACATCTAAGTTGGGATACTAACTCCACATCAACAGAATATAAATCATAAAAAGAACCCACAAAGCAAAATTTTGTAAGCATATAGTCTCACTGTGCACACTGGATGTGTAGCTTATTATGCAACACTTCAGATGAAATAGAAGATGTCATTATTAAACAGAAACCTCGAGGTTGGACAAGTTGATGATAAAATGCATGTAATTTACAATCATCAGCAAAACCACAGACATTAATCATTACCTGACAAATGTTCTTTAGATTCCTTTGAGCCACTGAAGAAGTGTATTTCGGGAAACTAAGAGAGAACTGCCATCAGAAGTAAAGTAAGTCCCTCTTAATCGGAAGATTAATAATGGCAAATAATAAGAGAAGAAAGTTTCATGAAAACTTGTCTAAGCAGACTACCCACGCAAACAACTAATAACCCAAGTACTTGAGGTATATGACAATGATAGAGACTACGACAGCAACAATGGTGATGTTTTCCTTTGCAAAGATAAAAAGGTGGTAGTAAGATCATTATAGGCCATAATATCATAACTAGGTTAATCAAATAGAAGTAGCTTATAGTAATATATATACGGATATACCACTGTAAATGTTTATGCATACTGGTAAACAGAATATACTACTACAGACTCCCTTGACGATGCTATCAAACAGAATAATGCATTTGCATGGTCAGAAATCTAACTATTGCCTTAGAAAGGACGTTTCACATTCAATTAATTAAGAAATGCAAGTGTGGCTTTCTTTGAAAATGATCTCGTGCTACAGACCCATATAATCAGTAGGCACGTAAGAAAGAACAAAACAAACCTGCCCAAGGTGAATGAGTGAAACCAGCATGTACTTTTTGTATGCTTCAACAGATATAGCATTTAAAGTAGACATGGGAGCAGTTACAACCTGAAAACAATAAGCAGAGAATGGTCAAAGTTAAACAAATTATTTATGTACACTTACAACTATATACACGTAAAATCGGCAAGTATTAGGATAAACTGGTCATTAAATAGTTAAAAAAACTTATAAAATCAGTGAGCACTAGAAGTTTGACAGACATTGTGTAGGAGCTCCAATGCTTTCCGATAACGCTTTTGTCCTATGCAAATCATCCCCCTACCATCAAAACAAATATGAAAACATATAAGTATTTTCCTGGTTTGATAGTGAAGCACCTAAAGCCCAAAATGAAGAAGGACTTGCTAAAAACGACGAAATCAAACATCAGTTATCAAGCAAATCCATCAACAATTTATTAAAGATGACTAACCCATTCAGAGTATGATGAATTGGCAGCATGTGCTTTGTTTTTAAGGAAACATTCCAATTATAACACGGGCATGTGGAGGGCTGTCCTGACTTTAAAAAACTCATGCATGATTTTGAAATAAGGACGAATGGTCGGACTAGGCAATGGGTTCCCGTCTTGAATATCCTTAAGTACAACAACTGTAAGAAAGCTATTATAGTCTTGATTCAGGATAAAGCAGTTGGACATTTTTTTCTTGAATTCAAAAATATTGTGACACAAATAATGCTTCGCAGTTGGTTATTTTCTATTTAAAAATCCTCGACTCTAGACTTCCTTTTGCTGATGATATGCTTGAGCAATCCTAGTCCTACAATGAATATATTCTTTCTGTTGTTTGCCATACCTCATGTTTTTCGCTTTTTGCAGCTAAACAAACCGATAAGCACAATCACCTCTTTAATCAAATCATTTAAAAACTGCTTAAGCATAAAAGGGAATCAGGTTCAAGCTTCAAGTATGGAGTTAAAGACTCTTTTAATTAAGAGAAACTTGATCACAATTATTATCAGCTCAGATGAGCATTGGATTCAGTAGAACCAAGATACTTACGGTATGAAGGCTCGTCAATTCTACGCTGACCTATATTGTTACAGCAGTAACGGGATGCAGCGTTACAAGAGGTCATCTACCACTAAGATTCCTCATTAGCACAAGGAAAAAGTCTAAATCAGAGAAGTTTTCCATGCATATTCCACATTCACTTTGGATAAATAACAGGGAAGGTTAGTTTCTGTCTGTCTGTTCGCCCATCTAATCTTTTTTTTTCATGAATTCTGTAAAGCAGTTCCATCTCGCATGATGTGATAAGATCTGCCCTGCAAGACTTAACATCAGTGGAGCCGTCTTGTTCAAGGACTTATACAGGCTAAACCTTTGACAGCATTAGCAAATATCACCTTACCTAACCAAATAAAAGATACTGAACAAATTCAGCCAACTCATACTTGATTTGTTTTTCAAGATAGAAGTAGAAACAAGAGAAAGTAACTCGTGTCAATTTATAATTAAAGGCAATAATTGGAAAGTGACATTTAATTTTAGCATAGCTGAGATGCGAAATAAAACAAGGAAAAGCTGATAAGAAGCTACAGGACGTCACCCACAACAGCAGAAGTAGGAAAAGCGCCCAATAAGCCGAATCATCCAACATGAAAGGCAAATAAGGAGATCAAGGAAAATGGAAGGAAAAATAAAATACCAGAAAGCTAAAGCAACTCACCCATAATAACAATAAAGGAAAAAGTCCCTTGGCTGATCAACCTCAAATAGATCGTCTTCCAAAATGCATAGACCAGTTTTATAGCACTTCGCTAACAAACAGAGAAGAAGAAAGTCTGGATGTAAAGAAGTTAACTGCTCAGAGGATGTTTGAAGCTTCCGAACAGCTGTCAATAGAGGAGCCACACCTCGCATTGGGGCTTCAAGCAGCATAACTTGGTCTTTGAACCTTTTACAAACAGATATGACTGCAAACTCAGCATACAACCAGAAAATGGCAAGATTCAGTCAGACAACATCCACATACATCAGATACGACATGTTTTAAGGTAGAGATTAGTACATTTATCAGGCACCAAACGAATCTGCTCTACAGCGCACTCACTGATAAACCTTGCAATAGAGACAACCATCTCATTTGCCTGCTCTTTTGAAATCGGTGCAGCTGTGCATGGCTCCCTGCCAAAAGACAAGTGCCAAAAAGAAACCCCAATCTATCAGATTGAGAAAAACGATTGTAATCTCAAAAAATTTTAATTTTTGCATCAACTATGTTAAAGGCAAAAGTTATTTTTTTCTTTGTTTATGTTTTCAAGGTCAAACTAGTAGTGTAGTTTGACAGCATTTACTAGTTTCTACAGTTGAAAATTTAATGATTTAACCCCCCATGAAGCTGTGTACTTGCCCCATTGGCATGCTAAGAACAAATTTGTCAATATTCAAAGGATTGCTTGTCATGAGAGCACCAATTTCAATTTCAGCTGTCCTTATCCTTTTTATCTTCTTAGTTGGCTTTCTGTTTTCTTCGTTTCTCTTTAACTTAAAGGAACTCCTGACTAAATGTGAATGAATAGCTGGAGGGACTAATAGCACCATCACACATACATAGATAATTGGTGCCAGGTTTTCCATATGTTGGTAAGAGCTGACATTTCAGTGTATGGCAGATTGGCAGTAATATGAGAGATTTGACAGACTTCTTCGGTTCTTCCCCCACCCCTCTCAAAAAAAAAACCCTGAACAGATGGAATTTATTTCAACTTGAGCAACCGATAAACATTTCTTTTCTGTTCTCAAATAATAGTTAATCAATGATCCTTTGATGGTCCCATAGTGCTGCATCAATCATAGGGCTTTGCCACATTGGCCAGGTTCAAAACAGGATACAGTGAGCTTCTTTAATTTCCATGGATTTTACATAAAATTGTAAAGCGTAGTTTAGGACTAAATTATTGGGTACCTCTGAATCTCTATGGAAACTCCCTGCTAATTGTGGAAACTCCCTCCCATGAAATGCATGGTGGGCACCATCACAGATTTCAAGCCGCCATCCAAATATACCACAGAACAACACAACTTACCAGATTACGCATTACCTAGACAGTAGCATAATAGCGACTACCATTTGTATGACACAAATATGCCTACCCAAAGATGAGATGGAGTATATCGCACGGGCGGGTGTGAGGCAGTGCAGATATCCCACAAAACTTAGCATGTAGTAGTAATACAAAGTATTAACCAAAAGGCAATTCCCAGAAACTCAAACCCTAGGCCTTCTATAAAAAACAATACATACTTGCTTGGTTGACACATAACAACCCCAAAATTCAAAAACCCCGTCAAAGATACGCAAATAAAGATTCACCAACACACAGATAAAATCTCATATAAAGAAACGCAAATCCTAGCCCTTATATAAAAACAATACATACTTGGCTGATATATAACAACCCCGAAATTCAAAAAAAAACAGCAAAGATAGGCAAGTAAAGATTCACCAAAACACATTCAGATAATTTTATATAAAGTAGAAACAAAAAAACACATCCGCATTAACGGAGTTAAAGGAGACTTACAGAATATATAGGTAGCCGAGAGAGTGCTTGGAGGGGTCTAGTTCAGGGAGAAAAGAAGCGAAGCGACTCGACTCGGACTGAAGTAAATCCTCGGATTGTTTCAAAAAGTTGTGAAGGTGGGTGATATCTTCGGGACTGCTCGAAAGCCCTTGGATTTGAGCCACCAGTGACTCCACTGAATTCATGTTCAGATTCATCTTTTTTCTTTTCAATTTTATGAAACCGATTGAATAGATCAGATAATTTCAATCGATTTAAGAGACTTGAGGTGAAGAAGAAGAACAAAGAACAACAACAACAAATAAATATAATTTTTTTTGTGAATTTTGCAGGCAGGCTGTTGTTGGGGCTTTAATTGAAAAAGGTGAGTGACACTCGTGCTTAACTCGTCCCGTGTGTTACTGATTAAGTTGGGCCATTGGCCCACTTCTATTTCTGGAGTTCAAGGCCGGTACTTGGAGATTCCATGGGCTCAATGATATTGGGCCGGTTCAGAAGGCCCTTGCCTTTTTCCTCCGACACAAATGAAGATTTTCATGTCTCACAATTGTCAAGAATTAGAAGCAAAAGCATGCTTAATTTCCATTTTACAGAAATATGATTTACAAACTAAGCTTTTCATCTATATAAGTTTTACAAAATAAGATTTTCATCAAAAAAAAAAAAATCTTGACAAAAATATGCAGGGATAGATAGACTTGAGTAAGCAGAGTGGAGTTGTGATTACTTGTGCGGTTGAAACATAAAAGTTGAAGAACAAAAGATTCAAAAGTTAAATAATTGAGGCAAGTGTCAATAATTTTAGAGGCAAATATGGATTATAAATTATACGTTTATATGTCACTATCCAATTTAAACCTGAACACATAGAAATATAGAGCAGCATAAAATTTGCACTGCTTTATGGTGAAAAAGACAAAACTTATGTATAGGAATTGTGAATAAATAAAAAAGAGGAAGAAGAATGATGCATGTTAACATACAAACACACCATTTATATATACGTAGAGATTGAAGTATTCATTCAAAGCCAAGAGAGAATGCCACAATTGAAACAAAAATGGTAGAGGATTTGGTACATGAAAGAGACGTTGACACGGTCTAAGCCTAAAGTCTCAATAAATCTAAGCCCAAGTCCAGAACCGAGATCTAAGACTAAAGTTTGGTTGAATCTATTATGAGAGAGTCTTTTTCTCATGAGGGTTGTATGCTGCACGGGATGATTTATGGCAATGAATAGAGATAACGATTCTCTCGATGATGAACTTGAAACAATCGAGAGGTTAAAAAAAAGGTCGAGTGAATACCCAACTTATCTCCTCCAAAACTTAAGTCAGTAAGCGTTGGGGGCGTTAGCACAGTGTTTATGCTCTTAGTTAAGTTTTTGCATACTTTTTGTTCATTTTATTGCAGAGTATTTTATATCTGGACTAGCAATGAGTGTAAAGGGTTGGAATCTCATCTCAACATTTAATGATTTGCACCCTTATCCAGGCAAAATGAATGTTCTCCACTCAGATTCTCATGATTGGTTTACTCAGGCAATAGGATGACTCCTCAAGGCATGTTGAGCACTTATGACCCTATCTCTGGTCATTTAAGTCCATCTGATCAACACTTGACGCCTATTCAATGTTCGAGGAATAGTACCTTGGAGTTTTTTGAAGACATTTGGTCGGTGCAATGACCATTAATGCTTTTGCAATTATGATTGTCAGTTTAGATCTCGAGGATGCAGAGGTTCATTAATAGCCTTGTCATAGTCACTCAACTCCTCATAAATGAGCTGTCCTTAAATGCTGGTACCAGTTTGTGTATTCGGCTCCTCTGAACCTTTATTCATCGGCACTATCTCTCGGCTACTTTTGAACCCCATAACGACTATATTTATCCACATGTTGATTTTGGGGGCTGCTAAGCCCAGTTGATTTACCTTGGGCCGACCTCCAGCTAAGGTGGATTATAGCTAGGGGTGTTCATCCTATCCTATAGGTAGAAAATATAATCTTCCATCTTCCTACCCAATATTTTGTGAAAGAATTTTTTCTTGACCTACCCTACCCGATCAGGTGCGGTATTCCTACCCAATTAATCGGGTAGGAAGCCGGCTAAACACTTTTATAAATATTAATTTTTGAATCATTTTAACAGTTCAATTAAATAACATGTACCAATTTAATAACACAATAAATCAATAACACTAAAACCTAAAATAAATATAACAACAATTATAATAAAAACACAAGAAAACATGAACATCAATCCATCATAATTGTTACACAATTACAATAACAATTATTTTAAGTTTAAACTATAAGAAACACATTAAAATCATAGCTACTCTAATAGATCACCACTTCACCACAAATCATGTAACCTACACAAAAAATAAATTCATATTTTAGCAACTCAAACATCCACAACAATAACAATGTTATAATATAAATTATACTACACAATTACTCTTATAATTATTAAAAAAATATAAAAAAGTTGAATATATTTTTTGCGTGTAGGGTAGGGTAAGAATGCTAAAATTGATGGGTATTCCACATTCTTACCCAATTTAATCGAAAGACTAAAAACTCTTCCGCATTTCTACCTGATTTTTACGACTAGTCGTTTAATAGAGTAGAAAATTGCAACAAATCAAAAATTCTAACACCCCTAACTAGGCTGGACTTTAAGCCTTTTAGTACTATTGGGCTCCTCCCTTTGGGCGCAATCTATTCTCTTCTTGTCATGGGTATGTTGCGGCGATTTGGACCATTGTGCATG
>CM042190.1:33525486-33616967 GCA_023539305.1 Ilex asprella
CTCTTCTTGTCATGGGTATGTTGCGGCGATTTGGACCATTGTGCATGTAGAGGCCTCTTGGACTTATTAGACTTTTGATTATGATGGCTCATACCCAAAAAATCAAAGTTAATTTATTTTATTCAAATTCTGACAAAATTAAAAATGGCTGCCTATTTATCAGTGTTTTAAAACCCGGACCGGCCCGGTGGGTCAACCCGGTGAACCGGTCTCCTAACCGGGCTGGGTTTTAAAACAGACCGTTTATGTAAAGGACCCGTTATAAATCAGTTAAACCGGTTAAAACCGGTAAACCCATGAGAACCGGACGAGTTTACAAAACCGACCGGTTTAATTCCTCTACTATAAATATGAGATTTTTTTATCAGCCATTTTCCCTTTCTTTGCCCTAAATCGTTTGAGACCAGACGAGTTGCCACTCGCAGCCTCCACTCCACCATCAAAGACTGACCACGAGCAGCCTCCACTCCACCACCAACGGCAACGACTGACCACGAGCAACCTCCACTCCACCACCGACGGCAACGACTGACCACGAGCAGCAGCGATCAACTCCAACGATCAACAGTGAGTTTCCCTCGTGCCGATCAACAGTGAGTTTCCCTTGTGCCAACTCTTGTGCCGATTAACAAGCCTGCTGCAATTCCTGTGAGTTTCCCTCTCTCTCTCTCTCGCTCTCTCTCTCCCTTTTTCTCTATCTCAGTCCAATTCCTCAATTTGTACATACAAGCATGTAATTTGGGTTTTTTATTTTGCAATTAGATGAGGTAGATTCTTTGATCAATGGAATGAGGGTTGCTCATGTGATTGCTTGATCGAAAAAAAAGGAAGCTTTGTTGTTGTTGGGTGCAGAAAAAAATTTAAGGCAGTGGATGTATTTGGAAGTGAATGTAGCCAGCTTGTGAGTGTAGCTCTTGTCCCTTCTTTAAATTCAACTCCAACCTTTATACTTAATTTCAATTGGTGTAAGATTTTATCACACAGTAGCATGGTTCTTGAAATTTAGTCATACATTGTCCACATTATAAATGATCTGATCATTATGTTCAAAATGTCAGGCATTTGATTTTGATTGCTGGATTCATTTTGAATTGCATTTGATTTTGATTGTTGGATTTGGAGCCTTCAACTTCAATACTTTTCTCTACTTAATTTTACAAGTTGTATTGAAAATTGAATATGTTAAAATTGGGTACATATTTGGTAATTTTTCTCTACTTAACTTTAAATATTTGGTGTTATTTTTGTACTTATCGTGATTTTTTAGTCTATTTATTATTATTTATAATTATTTTTTAATTTTTTATTATTTTATCAGTTCAACCAGTGATTCAACAGTTGAATCACTGATCCATTGACTTGGTCCTGGTTGACGTATGGGCCAGGTTTTAAAACACAGCTATTTACTTTGTTTATTTACCTGTCTTTGTCTCTTGCCAAAACCCTTTCTCTGTATTCATCTATCAATGGTAGCTTGATTTGTGTGGCAGAGAGAGAGAGTCAAGTTTATTGAATGTGCACAGAATGAAAAAGTTAGTCTGGCGGAGAGAGAATGAAATTCAAGGGTTTGGGCGGGCCAATGCATGAGGGAATTCACCGTGCCGTTGAAGCAAAGCTTCCGTTGATTTGTGAAGCCTAAAACGACGTCGTTAAACTTAACAGCACATTGTGCTGTTTATTCCTCAATTGCCGACGAGCCAGACGCCAACACACCAGGATCAGGGGTTTAATAAAACCCTAACAACAGTAGTACAGAGAGAAACATGAGATACTGATTGCACAATCGATCAACAATGGCGGTTTTGCTCAGACGCACATCATCATCATCTTATCGCAACCTCTCTCTTCTGCTTCGAACGACCCCTCTCCACTCTCGCCACCTCTCATACTCAGTTTTCTCTCCGAATCTCCGCAACTCTGCCCCTACTCGCAGCCTTCCGAATTCGCCAACGATCAATGTCCTCCTTGAGAGCCGCAGAGGGTTTGCCAAAGGAAGGAAGCCAAATAGTAAACCTCTCTCTCTCTCACTCACACACACACACACTCACACACATATTCTAGTAATGCATCTCTTTAATATTTGGTTAGTTGACTTCACTTTGCAAGTTAGGCACTTTTGATCTCGTTTTATAGATTACATTCCCATTCTACGTTCTTTTGTTTTTCCTAAGCATCAGGACTTGAAATTTTCAAGATCTTGAGGGAGAAGGAACAACACTTGGCAAGTTAGCCGCACGAATTAATGGGTCCATTCGTTTTCCTTTGTCGCAAATTTTCAGAAGAAGAAGAAGAAGATTATGATGATAAGGGGAACAGTGTTGGAACTGTGAATATGGGTCCTAGTGTTAAGTCAGCTACTGTCTCACAGATGGAGGCCGCACTTGAGGCATTGTCACGAGAACTGAGCAAATTGCGAACTGGAAGGGCATCGGCTGGTATGTCGCTGAGTTTGGCTGTCATTTATGTGCTTTTGATTTTGGCAATGGAGTTCATTGACTCGAACGTTGGTGATATTCAATTTGCAGGAATGCTTGACCACATTATTGTAGAAACTGGTGGAGTGAAGATGCCCCTTAGCAGGATTGCTGTTGTTTCAGTGCTAGATTCAAAAACCCTTTCAGTTACTCCTTATGATCCAAATGTAATTGGTTTTTGCTTTGCTTGAACAATTTCTTTGTACATATTCCTTTAGTGGCCTATTATGTATTATATGTATATGAAACTAGATCTCCTTTTCAAATAACAGAAATCTATGCATTGAGGTAAGAGGTTTTCTTTTTCACTTCAAGTGTTTGCCCGAGCAAAAGTTGAGCTGTAAATGATACTTAAATGTCAAGGAGTTGTTGCTTGGTTCTCAAATTTCTTCAGCATGTTATTTGCTTTGGATGAGTTTTTGAGAATTTTTGTCACAACTTTTGGATAAAGTATAATATATGATCCTGTTGATGTAAAGAAGTATGCTCTTGACTGATTGACTTTGTTTTACAGGCCCTAAAAGAATTAGAGAAAGCAATCATCTCATCTCCATTGGGTATAAATCCTAAGAACGACAACCAACGACTTATTGCAGCTATTCCTCCGTAAGAACTTAAACTAGTTAGTTCCAATTTAGTCTGTTGTGTGTGCATGATTGAATCCAGTTGCTGTTAAAGGCTTAACTTTGATGGTAGGACAAACGCCATATAATTCTTGGTAATGTCTTGAAAGATTTTTACATGAAACTTAACACCTTTGCTGAATTGAATTTTGTCTTTTTCATTTTTTGCAAGGCATATTTAAGTTTTTTTTCCTGGCAAGTAGAGCATATTTAAGTTTATAATATGCATAATGTACACATTCCAATATTAATTGTCTGATTTAATTTTTATAATGCTTCCACTGAGCAGATTGACAAAGGAGCATATGCAGGTGAGATTGAAATTAACTTCCATTCAGTTCGTTTTTTCTTTAATTGTTCAGTCTGTATAACGGCCTCTAAGTTGATCCCATATCTGTACCAGGCTGTGTGTAAAGTGGTGGCCAAATCATCTGAAGATGTGAAGCAAAGTATAAGAAGAACTCGCCAAAAGGTATAGCTTTTGTCTTCTCTCCTTTCTTGGGCTGAAGGTTTTCCTACAGAGGTGCATATTTGGCAGCAATAATTCATTAAGTGCAGAAATGTTTGAACTCTATACTAACAAAATCACCTGTCTTAATGGTAGTTGCAAATTTGTTTGTAGAGTATGAGTAATTTAATCTTTCATGCATCCTTTGTTTAGATTGTGTACATCTCTTTAGTAGATTTTATAATCTCAGTGCCGCTTGATGGTCTTAATTAAGAAGAGGCATTTGTTTCTAAATTGCTGGTGTGAGTGTCTGACATTGTAGTGTTGTAACAAAAACAAGCTGTCAGATTTGATGAATGTGTACTTGTATACAATATCAGAAGAAATGCTCACACTTGGGCAAATTCGGAAATATTATCTGTAGGTTATTTGCTCTGAACAACAATGCAGTGTTCGTAATTTGTCTAAGCAGACTGACTGGCCTTGTACAGGCATTGGACACAATTAAGAAAGCTCTGCCCAAGAAGAAGGACAAAGATAAAGCAGGTTCGAGTTTTTCAGAAGACGATGCAAAAAGATTGGAAAAAGAAGTGAGTAGTTTGTCAATAGTTGATCTAGAACTTGTGGGCTTTAATTGATTTAGATTTATCTGACTCTTTTCTCTTTCCCAGATCGATGATTTGACTAAGAAGTTTATCAAATCAGCAGAAGATATGTGCAAGGCAAAGGAAAAGGAAATCACTCAAGGCTGAGCATCAGTCTTCTGGTATTCCTGATTTTTCATGAAACCCTCCTTTTGTCTCTTTTTGAGGACCTTAACAAATTTTCAAATGAGAAAGAAAGCAGCAGATCAGAAGTAGAATTGTTGTAGCTGACCCCAAATAGTTGGGATAAGGATTTTTTGAGTTGAGTTGAAGAAAAAGAAGCATAGCGTAACAGGCGAGGTGAATGTATGTTTTTTAGCGTGATATGGGAGTCATCAGGTGTGAAGTTATTTAGAAATGTTTCTTATGTGAAGTAATCTCTTGGTTAATGCTACTGCCCTGGTCTCAATACGCATCATATCTGGTGCAAATATTTGGTATGCTGCCAGTGTAATGAACCCCGTTCATTTGCTTGGGAATAAGATCCTGCTGGGCCTTGTTTCTGTAGTCTCTTAACAATATGCATATGATTTTTTGTTTGGGACGCTATACAGCCGGGTTTTTTCCCCCCAGTCTACCTTCTCTTTTCTCTGTTATTTTTTCAATTCCATGCATTTTTAACTTAATTTTCAAATTACCCTTGAGAAAGGTGTTATGCAAGTATGTCGTGTTGCTGACCGCTGCTAAAGAGACATGCTTCATTCTGGAGGCTGTCGGCCTTTCCCATTAGTCAGTCACCACTGGACCTGACCTTTCAGTTATATGAACCAAAAGATATTCTACCCTATACCATTGTTTTCATTAGTGTAAAGATCTTAAAAAAATTAAGCAAAATGATCGAAAATGTGGTAGGGGTTGCTCCTTGGCAATTGCCTTAAACCTGCCGGAGGAACAGTGCAAGCAGGCTCAACTTGAATGTGATAGGGACAAGTGATCGATCAATTTTGGTTTTTCTGTTCTATTGCCCTCTTAACCTATGCTTGATGTCAAGTGGATACAAGGATAGGATTAAATATAAGGATAGAACAAGAATCTAATTTGTACGTAGAAAATTAAGTACATGAGCCACGGTAATTACTAAACTAATACCTTTTTTTTTTGTTCACTTGTTTGTGTTTTTGACTGAAAGAAACGGCAACTTGTTGGCTATACATCCAACCCAATTCACTAAATTGAATTGTTTAGTTTGAGCTCAATTTTCGTGTTTAGTTGGAGTTTAAATTCACTTCAGTGTTAAATTCGAGGATCATTAATGAATTCAAGTTCAATTTTAATGTGAAACAAAATTAATGAATTAATAACTAATTCGAAAAAAATTATCAAGTTGAACTGACATTAATGCATTCGAGTGATGTCCCAAGACTAAATATTCTGTCTCGCGTACAACTTAAATGAACATTCTTAACGGAAGTTAATTAGTGGAAATAATCTCTACTTAAATAAATTAGGATAATTATTATTGACACCCTTCTAGATAGACATATTTTTAATGAGACCGTCTTTATTATTTGAAATATTACTGATACCCCTGTCACATTAATGACATTAATTAGAATACAATTTTATTAAATTATGTATGATATATTTTAGGAAAAACTTCATTCATACATCCTCTAGATAGACATATCTTCACTGAAACTCCCTCTATTTTTTGATTTTTTTAACGTATTAAAATTCGAGAAGATTAAAATTATTCGAGTTAATTAAAATTTATTTTTTACATATTAAATTCGAGTGGATTAAAAATTATATATTTTTTATGTATTAAAATTTGAGCCGATTAAAAATTGACTCAAATCGAATTTTAATCAACTTGAATTGAATTTTAACTGGTCTGAATTTCAGTATATAAAAAATATAAATTTTAATACGTAAAAAATGAATTTTAATCGGCTTGAATCGAATTTTAATTGGCTCGAATCAAATTTTAGTTAGCACTATCAACTCAGGTTGAACTTGAATCAGATCGAATTTTAATACTTAAAACAAAAATGAATTTTAATATACTCAAATTTTAATACGTGAAAAATAAATTTTAATATGTAGAAAAATTATTTGAGGTTTATGTAGAGATAGTTTTGATATTTTAGATGATTTTTTTTTGTTAGAAGCTATAATTAAACAGGAGGAAACGTCAATGATGTTTAAATATAAATTAAAAAGAATATCAATTATATTTTAAATAATATAAGGGTCTAATTAAAAATATATTTATCTAGATAGGGTATGGACGATAATTACTCAATAAATTACTAATGCTTTTAGACAAACGCAAAACGTCATTGATTTTTTTTTTTTTTGGTCAAAAACGTCATTGATTTCAAAGACGACAATTGTCGGCACGAATCCGTATTTGATTTTCTTATTTTAATTATTATTTTGGCTTTAAATTGAAATCAAGTGTTAGCTATTAATTTGGGCAGAATATACGGGTTGGGTTGGGTTGGGTGGGGGGTATCGTAGTCAATGCCACATCCAACAATAGAAAAACAAATGTTTGTCGTCTTGAACAGAACAGAAGTGGCCCTCTTTTTTTTTTTAATTAATTAATCAAATCACTTTCTTTGTCACCTCCGCCACCTAACTCGTATTTCATTTTATTGAAAGAAACAGACATTCTAGGTATTGTCCGCTCACTCACTCACTCTCACAGAATCGCTCTCTCTCTCTTTCTCCGACTCTTGTCTACGCTTTCAGATGCCATTACAAACATTTCGGCCTTCCTCGTTTCCACATTTCACCGATTTTTCGGACACTGGAGGTAGGTGAAGATGATCAAATGAATATTTTCCACTGAACTCTTTCATTTAAACATGGACAGACATGTTTCTATAAAGATATATAGATACAGGCACTCATGTTTGTATACAATTCATGTCTTTGATGCTTCATTGTGGTGTGCCTGTTTGGTCTGTAATGGTTTGGGCTTGTGACTCACTGCGCTTGGTTTGATTTAGTGTCTCCGTGCGTTCTTGTTGGATCTGGTGTATAAAATGATCAAAATTTTTATTAGTTTTGCATTTTTTTCCTGCTCTCAACTGTTTTTTCAGACACTTCTGATTTCAATTCAAGAACAAAGATTTTTGAGCTGAGATTTTTACTGATAATCCCTTTTAATTATTCTGAAAAATTGTTTGCATTTTTTTTTTTCTGAATGTGTGTGTGTAATCAAATGTGAACTCTCTCTCTCTCTCTCTTTCACACACACACACACACACTCCATAAAGAACAGGTGCAAGTGAAAAATGTTTAAATCAGAATGCATACTTTGTCATATGTGTGTCGTCTCTGGGATTATAGGGGTTGTCTTTGAATTTTTACAGGAATTGGTATAGCATTGAACATTTGAAGGAATAACATTGTTACTGCCACCATGTTTCTGGGACCAAGGAAACAAAAAAGGAAAAGCCCCTCAGTTCAAGTTCAAGTTGATTATCTGATACATATTCAGGAGATTAAGCCTTGGCCCCCATCTCAATCATTAAGATCGGTTCGTTCCGTTCTAATTCAATGGGAACATGGTGAAAAGAACTCAGGGTCTACTAATCAAGTTGTCCCTTTACTTGGTAATGAGTCTGGTGTTGGGGATGGGAGGATTGAATTCAATGAGACTTTTAGGCTTCCAATGACTCTGCTGAAAGAAATGTCCATCAAAGGTGGCGATAGGGAGACGTTCCAGAAGAATTACATTGAGTTTAATTTGTATGAACCTCGTAGGGATAAGGCGCTGAAAGGTCAGTTATTGGGAATAGCCATTGTAGACATGGCAGATTATGGTGTTGTTAAAGAGAGTGTGAGCATAAGTGCCCCCATTAACTGCAAGCGGAGTTATGGGAACACAGCACAGCCACTTCTCTTCCTCAAAATCCAGTCAGTTGACAAGAGTCGCATCAGCTCATCATCAGATAGCCTGATAAGAGAAGCTACGTTGGACAGGAATGGTGGTGAATACGTTTCTGCATTGACAAATGAAGAATGTAATAGAGAAGCTGATATTGCCTCATTTACTGACGATGATACTTCCTCGCACTCTTCACTGGCTGTTTATTCTTCAGCTATCGAGTGGAATGGGGGTTCACGTCCTCAACAACCAGAGGTATTTTTCTTGCTTGTTAGAATTCTTGTAGTGCTAACAATATTTCATTTGGATTCATCAGTTATTCTAATAATGTCATACTAATTGATTTGGCATGTTTCTGAGTGTGCTTGTGGCCCTGATAATATGTGCTTCATAGACAGATGCAAAGTTCACAAGCATAGTACATGCATCTGCCTGACAGCTGTAGAAAAATATGCTGTGGGAGATGCATGGTGTGATGGTCAACCTGATGAGTGATCATAATGTTTTTTTGCCTGATGAACTTACATAGTTTCCAGTAATTTGACACCAGTTGGCAATCAATTGCAGAATGGAAAAGAGGTAACGAAGGATGGCCCAGGAGAGGCTATTGACAAACATGTCTTGGATTCAAAGCAAGGGCTAGCAATATCAGATGAGAAGCCAGTGACTGAATCACTTGGAAGTCCAAAAGATAGTTCCTCTTGCTCATCATCAACAGATTTGTCTTCTGATCCAGTATTTATCTCTGACAAAACTAGTGCATGCAGTGTTCAATCCTCGTCCTCGTCCATAGCTTATGGAGGAACAGATAAAGAGTTGAACACCAAGACAAGAAGCAATTTCCAGGACGATCTAGCAGAGGATATTCAGGTAAATGGTTCTATTGTTAGAAATGGAACTAAAGACGCTACTCAACAGAACACTAGGGAAAGTACATCCAATGGTTTTTCAGCCAAAGTAGCCTCCCCAGATGTAGATGTCGGGGTGGATGAACAATTGGGCTTTGGAAACTATGTTGGATCTCAATTGAATGGGGATGATGATGAGAAAGCTTTGAATGCTAGTATTCAAGGCTTCCATAAGTCTGAAAGTGCTGATATTATTGAAAAGGGTTCTACAGAGGATAAGAACAGGCAGAGACATCAAAAAAATGGACACGAAAGTAAAGTCTTGGAAGAAGAAATGCTTTATATAGAGGATAAACCATTGAACACATTTTCACTAGATAATTCCAGAAGTCTATTCTCATTAGGGAATGCCACACTTTCTGTCAGTAGAGAAAATCTCCAAACAAAGGGTGATATCCCAAATGGTGACAGATTGAAGAACGTAAAATCTGTTCGCTTGCCAATGGATGCAAGTAGGAGCAATGGATCAGTCAGTACTGATCAGTTTGTGGAAAAAGTGAAGGATGTTATTGTTCAAGTAGAAACTCAAAATGGTGCTCGAAGCACTACGATCAATGGAGAAAAAGATGCTATTTTTTGTGCACAGGATGCAAGAAACATATTTTCTGACAGCAAAATCCAGAAATTAGAACACAGAATAAAGGTGCTTGAAGGAGAGTTGAGAGAAGTTGCTGCCATTGAGGTTGGACTTTACTCTATAGTTGCAGAGCATGGCAGTTCCACAAATAAGGTCCATGCTCCAGCTCGACGTCTCTCTAGGCTGTATCTTCATGCCTGCAAAGGAGATTCCCCATCAAGGCGGGCAAGTGCAGCTAGAAGTGCTGTTTCAGGATTACTTTTGGTTTCAAAAGCATGTGGAAACGATGTTCCCAGGTACTTTCTACATAATTGCAAATTCTGCAGACATGAAAGCATCCTTTGCCATCTATACATCTTCCTTATTAATAGTATGCCAAGGGAACTTTTGCTAGATTAGTTTGATATTTCATCACAATTAACCAAACACAATGGTTTCTTATTTGGTTGATCAGATGAATGTGTGGCTTCTGCCATAGGACTACGGCAATTTAATATGCATCATCCATTGGTGTTCCACCTATCATGCTGCGGGTCAACTGGCCAAAGCTGTGGGTGGGGATTGTGTTCAGGGTCTTTTTATGTTGTTGCATCTGATGCTTTTTTGGGAACCTTGAACTATATTTGTCAAAGAATAATTTTGACCTTTTCATGTGCTCTTTTTTTAAAAAAATTTCTATACACTGCTTTACACAGATTGACGTTCTGGTTGTCAAATTCTGTTGTGTTGAGAGGAATTATGAAACAAGCCTTTGGAGAACGAAATTTACAACTTTCTGCTGGACCTTTTGTCAAGAGCACTGGTGATGGGAAGGGAAACAACAAGGAATTATCTCAACTTAAATGGGAGTCCTTTCCCAGCCAGGATACTGGAGGCGCTCTATGTGAAAGTTTTAATGACTGGGAGGATGTTGATACATTCACTACTGCATTGGAAAAAATTGAAGCTTGGATCTTCTCTCGAATCATTGAATCCATATGGTGGCAGGTTGTCCTGCTTTCTTATGCCTTCTTTCGGAAAATCTCTGTAAATGTATAAATCACCAATTGAGTTTAGGATTTGGTAGTAAAGCCGTCTGGATGTCACAAGAGACTCGTGTCTATGTAGTCTTCATTGAATGGGATGGGATTTGAGCAATCTAATGTAACTTTGATAATAGGAGAAAACCTGACTGCTGCTCTTTTTATCCAGACTCTCACCCCACATATGCAGTCTGCTGCTGCAAATGCAATCAATAGAAGTACCAGTTCTGATTTGAGAAAAATCTATCAAAAGACATCTAGTTCAAGTGATCAAGAGCAGGGAAACTGCTCTATAGACTTGTGGAAGAAGGCTTTCAGGGATGCCTGTGAAAGGATTTGTCCTGTTCGAGCTGGAGGACACGAGTGTGGCTGCCTGTCTGTGCTTTCTAGACTGGTAATCTATATGCTCCATTTTCCTTTAAAATGCTCAGGTAGATAATAAAGTCTCTCGGATTGCCCCTTTTCCCTTTCTCCTTTTCCTTCGATAGGTACTTTGATATGTTATACTCCAACAAAGAATGACATGTCATCTGGTATCATTGATAGGGCAATATGAATGAAACAGCATTAAAAAGTAAACGTGCTAATTCAGAGATGTAATGAAAGCTTCCTGACTGGATAATATGCATTATTTCAGGCATACTCCATCAGCAAAAGCTCTCAATTTAAGATGGTTCTGGTCATACATTGTATGACGATCTTTTGGCCTCATACGTGTAACCGGCTAGTCAGATTATCAAACTTTTATGGCTTCATGGAAGAGTTTTTTAAAAAAATTGGAGATACTGTTCAGATTCGAAGATAGACAGAGCAAGAAACTCATGGTTGTCCATTTAAAAAAAAAAAGAAGATAATTTGTGATCCAACTAATACTTTGAAAAGTATCCTGTGTGCATGCTCAATTGTGTAGTGTGTCCTGGTACACCGGTGCATAAGATTATCTTCTGATTGAATGTCAGCATATGTTTTTACAATGAAAATGTAATGACTTGTTAGCATCCTGATTGTTTGATTGTTGTAGTGGTGGCAACATGTGATTGATTTCTTTGTTCACTGATGAATATATTTTATCTTATCTAGATAATGGAGCAATGTGTGGCCAGATTGGATGTGGCTATGTTCAATGCTATCCTTCGTGAGTGTGCTGATGATATTCCTACAGATCCAGTATCTGACCCCATCAGTGATGCCAAGGTTCTTCCCATTCCGGCAGGGAAAGCAAGCTTTGGGGCTGGTGCACAGCTGAAAAATGCGGTGAGAAGCACAAAGTTAACTGTCTAACTAATATCAAAGTCAAATTACAATCTCTGCAGTAGGTGTTTTGAAATTATCTCATGTATGCATATATCTAGTTCATATGTTTTATTATTTTGGAATTCCAGCAAAAGGTAGACGGATGTGGAAATATTGATGTTGGACTATATTTCATTTCGGATAATGCCACATAAATGCCAGTCATTGTTCTATTGACGATAGACTATATTTTCTTTTGTATGCCAACACATTTTTGCTAACCTCTGAACTAACCTGAATATATTAAATGTAAAAATCAATGCAAAATATTGAATTTATTTTTATTAATAACCACAATTGAAACAACTATTTACTAAAGAGCCTCTTTTGTGTGTCATGGATGACAGATTGGGAATTGGTCGAGATGGCTTGGTGATGTATTTGGTATCGAAGAGGATGACTCTCTTGAAGATGAGAATGGCCCTGACAATAATACTGATGGTGAAGAGACAAAAGAATGTGGTGATAGATCCTTCAAGTCTTTTCATCTTCTCAATGCTTTGAGTGATCTCATGATGCTTCCAAAGGATATGCTCTTAAGTAGGTCAATCAGAAAAGAGGTTTGACTCTCATACTTGCGAGTAAAACCCTTTTATTTCAGTCTCAAGTCTACATGACTAATGGAGTCTTGTCCTTAATTACTCAGTTAAATCAGTTATGTTTTTCAGGTATGTCCTATGTTTGGTGCTCCACTGATAAGGAGGGTTCTTAACACTTTTGTCCCAGATGAGTTTTGTCCAGACCTAATTCCTGAAGTTTTGCTTGAAGCCTTGAATTCAGAGGTCAGCCCATTCTAAAGAGTCTGCGTTTTTTTGTCCTGGACACTCTTGGTTGCTCCATTGCTTACAAATTTTTAAATTTTTTTCCATTTGCTCTTTAAGTGATTTTAATGCATGAAATTCACAAAAACTAGGAGATTTCTGATGACAATATTGACTGGAGATTAGTAACTGTAAAACTTGGTCGTGTGGTTTTTTGATTCAGGATCCTTTTGAGACTCGGGAAAATTTGATTATAAACGTCCCATGCGCTGCAGCTCCTATAGCTTACCTTCCACCTTCAGCAGCTTCATTCACAGGTATCTTGGGAAACATTGGAAGCCAGGCTCAGCTGACTAGAAGTGTGTCTTCAATTCTCAAGAAATCTCACACCAGTGATGATGAGCTTGAAGAGTTGGATTCACCATTGATTTCTATCATTGACAACTTCCAGGCATCACCTACTTTGACTAAACCCAGCTGGATATCAAAGGAAAATGGTAGTAATAATGCTGTCAGGTATCAACTTCTTCGGAAGGTATGGATGAATGGTGAGTGATGATAATGACTTTGACAGATTGGGTTCACTTCATTCTAAAAAAGGACAGTTTCTGGGTTGATCTTCCGTAAGAATGTTAAGCTGGAATTTGAAGGAAAATGGCAGTTGAGATGCTGTTGGACATTAATATCCTCTGGGAAGGCATTGATGAATGAGAAACTGTATTTATTCAGAAGTATACTTGAATATTCGATCATGTTTGTCCTCTTTTCTTGTTTTGTTCCTATCAGATGGCGTGTAGTGGAAGGGGTGGGCCGTAGTCTTGGTGTGTAATCTAATCTGATTCTTTATCGTCTTTCTTTGTGTAAATGAAATTCCCATTTTGATGTGAATATTTTACTCCTGGTTCCGTCAAAGAATGCAATTTAGTTTATTTTTTAAGGGTGTAACACAACAGGCTTTTTATGGCACACTAGTATCACTTATGCTTTTGTGTCATCTTATAAGATCAAGGAAAGATTTTCCATCCAATCCAAAATAGGAATGCTTTCACAAATAAATTTCTAGAGAACTACCGATACATTGAACTAGGCGACTGGAGAAGAGTAAAAATTAAGGTTCAAATCAGAGAGAAAAAGAGGCACGAGGCAAGAAATCATATTCATCCAAGGGCCATATGAATATAGACAACGATACATCAAAGTTTATCACGGAAAAGAAAAAAAAAACAAAATCATCACAACTCAAAAAGATATGCAAAACTGCAGCTAAAACTTTTACACTCAAATTCTTAGTATTTACTAGCAGATGCTGGATTGAGAATGAAGACAAGGTAATCGGAGGATAAGGGCAGCCAAATCATGAAGTCAACTTCGGTGAAGAAGTGACAGCACTCAGATGCTGAAGATGCAAGGCAGCCAAAAGACCTCGCCAGGTTTGTCCAGGTGCACCAACAACTGGAAACTCAAGAAGCTTTTTCTGTTTCCTATAATAGTCTTCTAGTGACTTCATCTGAGGAGAAATTATATCGTTAGTATTTAATGCCAGAGTTAATTGCAAAGGTAGTGGTTTGATATCCTTCAATACATGTTTTAAAACAACAAATCATTTTACAAAAGCACAACAAAAGAGCACAATAGTCGACCTGTTTGGTTTTAGGAATCACCTAAAGATGCAACTATATCTCGACTTAAAACATAAAAACACACATACCAGGAGATTCACAAAGCAATAGTGGAGTAATATATCCAGAAACCAAGATTTTCCTCCTCATATTTTTGGTCATAAGATCTTTCTACTTGAATGAATTGTTTTATTTATGGGAAAATAGGTACTAATTGCATTGAAGATTCAAGATGAATAGAAAAGATGATGAAATTTTTATAAAAAAAATGAGAGTTAAAAGAAAGGAATTCATATATAACGATTTCTGCTATCAAATTCATCCTAACTCAACTTAGAAAGCTTACAGTAGTCCATTGGAATTGGCTGGACAATAAATGATCAAACATGAGAAGGAAAATTTCAGGAATGCTGCTGCTATGCATGCATTCCTACGACCAATTGCAATCATATTTTAACTTTTTCAAACTCACATATTGGCATCTTAGCTTCCAGTCCAACAGAAAAGGCATACCTGATTTGCATGAATTTGTAGTTTCTCTTTCCAAACACCTATTCCAATACTAGAACATTTCATCTTATCGTCGCGTGACTGTAGCCCAGAGCTGCCCATGCTAAGAAATTCTTGAGCATGGGAATAAATTCCACTTCCCAAATGCTTTTTCACCGAAAAATCCTCTGTGCATTTGAGATTCACAACTAGATCTATATCAGCAATTTGGTCAAGGACCTCCTGTAGTACACAAGAAGTCAAAATTATTACTATACACCAAAACCCTGATATCAAAGAGAATCAACATAAGGACTTCTTGTCACTCATAAGATCAGGATATAACAAGAGCAACGCTTCTTCCTCTCAGACTATAATATCAATTTCACTTTTCATCAGAAATGTCAAGGGAACCAGAGAAAATATTTCCAGAACACATTACATAAGTTTACCATCTGAACTGTTCCTGATAGAAAAGTAAGCACATATTGAGGAGACTATGTTTCTCATATTAAATGTATAGTTTTTAACTCTGATGATATCGTAAACTTTAAAAGTTAAAACCAAGCAAAAGAATAAATAGGTAAAGGCACAAAAATACAACATAAGTGGCATCATAAAAAGAAGACTCTAAAATCTCTGACTTACGGCTTGGGCCCTAGTTCGAGGAATCCCATCCAAAATGAACCCTGTTTCACCCCTGCAGTATCCGTCTTCCAGCCTCTTCGACAATAGACCATAAATCACATCCTCTGGAACAAGCTTCCCTTGGTTCACAGCATTTGCAATCTAAAAGTTGAAAACAAGAACATAACTAAAACGAAGCTAAAAATTTGAACACTTTCGAGGACACTGACATAAAAAATAATGGAACGAAAACTATGAAGGAGGTGGGTGGTTCACACACAAACACTTCTGGAGTCCTTGAATGAAAAAAGTTCATATTTTCAAACAACACTTGGTATAACAATTTCCCAATTTCGTCGGTGTTCTTAACCAAGCGAATTCCATAATTCTAAATGCTAAAGTACGAGAATTGATCAAAAAATTCAACGGGAGTCCATTTCTTGGCAATCAAACAGAGAGAAAAAGGTTACAACAATCAAAGAGAGAGAAAGAAACAAACCTGTTTGTAGAGTGAAGAGTGAGGGTGGAGTTCTTGACGAACCAGGGCGGCCATGGAAATGTGGGGAACCTCTAGAAGCTTCGAGAGCCTCTCGGCATACAGGTGCCTCTTCGTCATTGCGTCCCCAATTATCACCCACTGTACTCCCCTCCCCGACACTGCTCCGTCCGAGTCTTCCATCGACCTATTCCGATTACTATTCAATTCGCTTTCGTCGTCTTCATAGTCGTAGTCATGGTGGAGCTGAACCGCAGCCGCTGATCCATAGGCTCGACTCCGCCAAGTGAGCCGTCCTAGGGGTGGCAACACCCCTCTCAGGCGGCTGAGCACGACCATGGCGCTGGAGGAAGAGAAGCGGAGGAAGGGTTTTTGAAGATAGAAAAAAAAAAGGGGCACAAATGAGGTTTTGGAAGCGAGAATCATTTTGAAATGACACTACTTGGGTCCATAATTACTCTCATGCCATTACTTTTTTTGTTGATCAACGCACCACTTGAAGAGTTTGTAGTTCTATGGACGACACGTGGATTTTTGGGTAAGATACAAAGCTACGACTGAGTAATAAAGATCGTGTCCACCTGTATGGCTGTTACTATGAGTCGCATCCTATTATTTTTCCGGAAAATATTACTTATTTATTCCTAAATTTAGTCATTTAATTGAGAAATTTAATTAAGTATAATTATTAAATTTAAAGTAAATTTGATCTAACATTGCTCTATTTTTAGTAATTATATTTAGACCTAAAAATCTAACCTAATTTACTAACATAATAATATGATTTCAATAAAACCATTGTATTAATACTAAATTTTAATATTTAATGGAGCCCACAGTCAATGTAAAGATTATAGTAAATTAGGTCAGTATATTAGGTTCGAATTACATTACTCTATTTTGAATAATTAAAAGCCTTAATGTTACAATTTTTTTCTCTCAAATAAATTTGTCACATAGTTCTCCATAAATTAAAATATTTTTGAAATGTGAGGAGTTGTCCATGTAATAAATCAAAGTGTAAGGGGCGTGAGTGTAATTTATCCGTCACACTCTCTCAGTTCAGTTAGAAAAGAAATATCTGTGTCTACTCGTTCAAATACCATGAGATATATCTTGAAGAAAATACAAAGAAAAGGCCTGTTATTTCTGTTTAATCTGGTTTTAAACAACAATATTATACAGAATCCCTCAGCTAGCGATAAATATTTGTGCAGTGGACCGTCCATTTTTTTTTTTTACAGAATCCCACTGCCCATATCACTGATGATATCAGGAGACCAAAAGCAAAGACCCTTAATTTTTCATAATTGGTGAATTACTAGAAAATATATACCAATCTTTAGGTGTAGTCATGGTGGGCAGCTGCTGAGCTCGAGAGAATAATCGGCGCAAGCTTAGACATGTTGTAGCAAAAAAAAGAAAAAGAAAATATGTACCAATTCATTTTTAACATCCTCAGATTGGTATTCCCATTTTGTTTGCGACTCCCTTGACAAGAGGTTTGCAAGAGCTTTCACAAATTGAGAATTGCTCTCCTTCTTCTGGTAATTCATCCACCATTCTCAATAACTTGTCGACGATTTCTCCAGCGTTTGGTCTCAAAGATGGGTCGTCCTCTACACAAGCTCTTGCAAGATTGGCCAATGTTACAGCTGCTTCAAATGAATAATTCTCACCCAATGCACTGTCCATCCATTCCCTCAGCTCATCTGCATTATCAGACTGTAATATGATTTTGATCTTCTGTGACAGCCAAACACTCCCTTCTCCCTTCTCGTTTGCCCCGGTTATGGGCGTTTGCCCTGATAGAATCTCCAGCAAAACCACCCCATAAGCAAAAATATCGATGCTTGGTGTGATTTCATTCTGATCAAGATAACATTCAGGTGCCAAGTACCCTTTACTCCAAGATGGAAGATGACTCGAATAAGGTTTTTGATCCTCAGAATCATAATCGACACATCTTGCCATGCCGAAATTCCCAATCTTTGCATTGAATTCTTCATCTAGGAAGATGTTTCGACCTTTAATGTTTGTATGCACGTAGCTAGGATTCATTATGTGGTGCATATATTGTAAGGCCATGGCCACATCAAGACAGATCTTTAGCCTCTGGTTCCATGTCAAGAAACAATAGCAGGAGGCAATGAATTGGCTTTTTATTGCCAATCCACCATGAAGCCAGTCCTTCAAAGACCCGTTCTTGGCATATTCAAAAACCATGAAGGAATCAGGACCCTCAGTCACACATATCCCCAAGAGCCTAATGATGTTGGGGTGATGGTGAATTGGATCTTGGAAAAGCTCCAACTCAATTTTTGAGACTGTCTCTGTCTGTGTTTTCTTTATCGCCAAGTTCTTCCCATTGAGGCGACCATAAAATACAGAATCCTCAATAAGATTACTCGAATTGAAGTCCTCGGTTGCTTTTCTCAGTTCGTTGATAGAGTAAGTCTCCACCACCACCTTACGTGGTGTTGTATTGAGAATCTGAAGATCAAGAGGATTTTGGGATCTCTCAAAAGAAACTTTCTTCTTGCTACTGGATGTAATACTTAAACTAACCTGTTGTAGCTCCATATCTTCCATTTTGCAGGAATTCTGCTTCTTCCTCCTCCGTTGAATCACCAAGAAGGCTGCTGTAATAGCAATGATTGTCCCGAATGCAATCCCACTGAGAGCGATATAAAGACCAATTTTCCACATTTTAGACTTATTCCTGTGTGAATTAACAACTGGGATGCTAGTTGCAGGATAACCCAATTTGGGTTTCGCTAGTGAACCAAGATTAGGCATACCATTGAGTGGAATCAAAAGAGTTGATAGGGGCACCAGGCTTTCTGGCTTGAAAGTTGCTTCTGATCTGTTGTTATTCACAGAGATAACTGCTTCTGCAGAAGTATTGAATTTTAAGGCCAAATTAGAAATTGTATCACCTTGACTTATTGGGTAAGACAGCAAAAGCTTAAGTTGTCGAGTGAGTTCCGATGAAGATGGACAAGCACATCTCAGTGGGATCAATAGTTGAAGTTTTCCCCCAAGCTCCCATGGTGATACACCCGGGTTTTTCTCTCTGATGGCTTTGCAAGTTGTCAAGCCCTCCAGTGACTCAGCTATGCCATAAAAGCTCTCACCTTTGATGGTAGTTTTGGTCACTACTGCCTCAAAGAAACCATCATTGCATTTGCAATGGATTGGGATCAACAAAGGGCGGTCTTTGGGAAGAAACTCCTTATCAGCAGGAAAGCCATTTGCCTCTGCAAGCTCAAACTGATTGATCCCAAGGTAAAAACTCAGATTGAAAAGAGAGGAGTAGAATGAATTAGCGCGAATCAGAGCGTATGTTCTGCACTGATCCTGTGATCCACTGCCATAACAACGGTAGCCTGAAGCACCTGGAAAGGTAGAGTCACAGCTTAGCAAGTTCTGTCCAAGTGTAGAGGCAATAGCCCAGATGAAGTAAGAGTAAGCAGTTAGCTGGAGTTTCCACATTGGCAGGATAGTAAAACAGAGGAGATTTCTCACTTCCAGAAGGTGAATATATTGGATCTATACAAAAAAAGTGGTGTATATAAAAGAGAGGCTGAGGGACAGGATTTTTTTGGGGGGGAGGGGGGGTATTTGGGCGATAATATGACCATGCAGTTGCTAGTGATCATAACCACTTCAGAGGACTCCTTGGTTAGCTAACTTTGTTTTTTTATATTCGTCACCTTGCACAGAAGTCCGCGTATACACGCATCTGCCTCGACAATACTTTGATTTGTTCCCACCACCTGAATAGATAGCACATAGAACTATGTAATTCATTTGCAAATCTCAAAAAATGACAAATAAAAAAGGTACCATGTACATACATCTGACACGATCATATGTGTGATGGTCGAAAGTCCAACTGTTTTTTTTTTTTTAAGATGGGGGAGAGGGGCAACTAACAGGTAGTGACCCATTTGGGCGTGATCATGGTCTCTCCCGATGTGGAATGTTTGATTAGCCATAATTGTAGACCCCTTTGGGATAGTCCGTCATCACACCACCACCGAAGCACTAATGAGTAAGACATGGGGACCCTGTAGATCGATCCCTACTTGCTAACCTCGCAGGAGTCAAGAAACGACCCAAAACGGGCACACCGTACCATTAGACCACCAGCTCCTGTGGTAAAAGTCCAACTGTTCAATACTCCAATAATAAGCTAAAAAAGGTGAGTTGGGGAGAGGTGCGTGGCTGGTCCATGTTCATTGCACTATATATACCAAAACAGAAAAGGTGAATGCATGGCCATGGAGACATGAAGCCCGGTTGTGGATACATATCAACTCGATGTTCATGCACAAAAACGATGTACAAGCTTATTTTCAAGGATGGATGAGGAATATAAATGATAAAGATCTTGGAAAATAAGGGATTGCATGACAAAATTTCACTGTGCATTGACAAGACCTCCCTCCGTGCATGGTAAAGCCGGATCGATCGATGCATCAAAAGAAAGCTAAAGAGATGGTTTAGGTCAAATTGGCCATGAACACACCAAGTTGACAAGCACCATTAATGTCACAAATATCACTAAAGGAACACCTACCTACCTGCAGAGAGCCCTTATCCTCTCGTCACAGTTCATATGTCACTCCCCAATCCATTCTCTTTTTTGATCATGATTTTGATATCAAATTGAAGAACATACCAAAATAAAAAGCTTTTCATTGCTTAGAATAAAAGAAGAGACGCTCAAATTGTCCTAATCTCGGTGTGGATGATCTGCCTTTGACTGAACCAAAAGAGAATAAGTCAAAGTGCGCGTAAACTGATGTAGACACTCTGACTATTGAAAAAAAAAATACCCTAAAAGGCTCTTGCCAATTGCCATTGGTCTCTTTTTCCAATTTCCCTATCTCTCCAACATATCATATCATATCATATCATAGAAATTACGCAATTTAACACAGGTCCGTACAACACACTTGCAAGATTGGAAGGAATATCCAACTTCACATTAGTATAAGTTAGTACACGACGCACATAACATAGAATACCATTCTTCTTCCCTTTTATCTGGGATGCAAAGCACTAATATACTAACAAAGGGCTGTGAATTCCTCGGGCATCCAAGTACTAGTGCACAGATATCCGACAGTGGAGGTTGTACTGTAATGCACTCACGTGATATCACGTGTTTGCCACCAAGCTGCTTAAAATAAAGGAAGAATTATATTCAGCCCCTTTGGAATTTATCACTTAGATCCCATGATATTTAAAATATTATACATAAATTTTCTAAAGTTTGTACGTACTTAATACTTAGACCCTACTATCAATGTCTTTTAGTATATAAATTATACATAGACTCTCTAAAGTTATTAGACATATAATTTTAAACTCCTCAAGTTTAAAATATTACACTTAGACAAAAAACACTCTAATCAAAGATAAAACATTAAATATTTTAAATTTTTACAACCAAAATTCATATTTTATTATGACATTTATTGAATAAAGTCAAAAATAAAAATTTAATTTTTTCTTAAAAAAATCATAATTACTATACAATTATACTACCTATTGGAATAAAATCAAATAAGGGGTCAAACTATAATGAACAAAATATCTTATATTTTTAATTGGGGTAATTTGGTGGTTTAATATATTTCATTAGTTCTGATGGGCCAGACCCGAATGACCCAATCCATGGGTAAAGCCCAAGCTAATAAAAGACCTAGCAAGACCCTACAAGGTCCAAGACAGTCTAGCTCATCAAGGAGTCACGCTACCAAGGGAGCATCCAAGAGCCTCACCCTCACCTCATGGAGAACACCTCAAACGTCACACCTCGCCCGTTGAGGAGAGGAGAGGTCGCCAAGGAGAAGAAAGGTCGTCAAGCCATTTAATACTATTAAGTTGCCACCAGCCTAGCTACTCAATTATTATGCAAGTGACTATAAATTGTAAGCTCCCCCAACACTTGGGGGGCATCTCACAAATCAAGCTCATCTCTTCTCTCTCTTGTAACTCTCTCTCCACCGGAGTTAATAAAAGTCCCGGCGAACTCAGCCATTGAAAGTGGACGTAGGTCTTGATTGACCGAACCACTCTAAACCTTGTCTTTTCTATCTCCACCTATTTTACTGCATTTTTACTATTTACTTGACTGTGGTGTACAAACAAAATCGTGCATCATCAAGTTCCATAATTAATAAGAAATCTAAGTGTAATATTTTAAACTTGAAGAGTCTAAATGCTACACACATTTAAATTTTAAGGGATCTGAATATAATTTACAAATAGATACTTTAAGGAGTCTATGTTTAATATTTTAAATGTTAGAGAATTACAAACTTTAAAGAATATGAGTGATGATGCACAAAATCGGTGCAAGATCAACAGTTAAGGAGATGAATAGTATCGTGGTGATTGATCAAAGATCAACAGGTAAGTAAAGGAAAAATAATGTAGAAATAAATGAAGCAAGAATTTATAGTGGTTCGGCCTTGGCCTACATCCACTTTCAATGGCGACGGTAGCCGGGATTCTTTATTATAGAACAATGGTGTTCTCCTCCTTTAGAGGCTTGCTCCGGGGAGCTACAGTACTTTTAATCAAAAGGAGTGGGAGAGAGCTAAAGAGCAAGGTGTAGGAGACGAGTGTAGACTTTTTAGGAGGCGTGCCCTAGATGTAAGGAGGGCTTACTATTTATAGAGTTAGGGTTTGGAGGTGAGGCGGTGGAGTAAGCAAGGGGTTTCCTATTTTGGTAATTTACAAATGTAGTAGGGTATCTCCATGCTCGTGCTCCAATTCCTTCGGAGGAAGGCTTCCAGCTGGATCAGGCTTGAACTTGGGCTTGCGGGGTCTTTACACGACTGGGTTCCTCAATTGGGGTTGGCCCCTTGCACATAAATTGGACTATTTGGGCTTGACCCATCAATGAGTATAATTTGAAGAAGGGATATGCAATGCTCCAGAAGAATGAGTATACCGAATCTTGACCAAGGGATTTATTGTCGGTTCAAATTGGATAGGCAGTCTCTTAAAAATAAGACTTAAAGAGTTAAATACTCTTGAATTTATTACTTTCTCGAGATTGATATATCTATAATGTAAAATATGACAGATTTCAATAAATTCATTCGACAATCTCAAATAAGTAACCAACATCCCTCTCAATTAGGCACGAGTTATCCTAATATGGCCATATCGGAGACAAATTTGTGTACTAAGTATGTCACGTTATGTGGGTTGATTTGAATGCGAAAAACACTTAACAGCTTAGTTGATTCTTTTTCTTTTTCTTTTTTTGCGTCAAAAAAGGATTTATCAGATCAATTCTCTTCTGTTGCAATAAAAACAGAGGGGAATCGACTGATCAAACGATTCTTCAAAGAGATTTTTGACCTGACTTTTTCTAGTCAAGACAAACAACATATAGATCCAACTAAATTTCAAGCAATGCATAGTTTGTTGTTAGTCATGGATTTACCTGAAATGTTTGATGTGCTGAGGGTATCTGTTGCATTGCATGTGCTACAACACCAAAATATTCTTATTTTATGCTTTGAAATTGTGTTTGGACTCTTAATTTATTATGTGTGTCACGTATTAATAGGTGATAGGTCAAGCCCAAGAGCCCAACCCACATTGTGAGTCCAATTAAAATTAAGAACTGAACTTAAAGAGATCTAGTAAGTCCAACTCAAAGAGATCTATGTTTGGTCAAACTCATCTGGGTTCGAGAAACTACATCACCATGGAAGTCAGTAAGGTCATCCAAGAGTTGCATTCACGCCGCCTTGAAAAGAGTTAACCATCACGTCATCTTTTACCGAATCTTATGGGGAGCGTCGTAACTGCCTCATTCATTGAGAAAATAACGTCAGCTCCATCAGATTAACCATTAATAAGTCGTCTCAATCTATTAGAAAGCGATTATAAATTGTAAGTCCCGCCAATACTTGGAGTGCATCACACTCAATTGCACACATTGCTATCACTCTCCTTCCTATCTCATAGCTAGTATCTCCCTATTTTTTTTTACACTCTTTGAAGTAATAAAAAGTCAGACAATCCAAGCCCTTTAAAGTGGAAGTAAGTTATGTTAACCGAACCATTATAAATCCTTGTCTCGTTTAGTTTATTATATCTCTTCACTTCGTTACAATATTTATTATTGATCACTTGATAGATAATACATAAAATCAATTTATGCATCATTAGTAGAATTATAACATTATTTCGTAATGTTATGACTGAAAAAACAAAATTATGTCGTAATGGTGGTTTGGCAGATGAGACACTGAGTGGATAGCCTTGAACCAAACAACTTTTGTCATTAATGAAAATTTTCAAAGTAAACTTAATTATCACCTACCTGGCTAGCACACTGAGAATGTTCTTGTGTATAATAATCTGGTCGGTTGGTTGCAATTTAACTTTTTAAAGTTAGGATTGCAACACCGGTGAGGCTAAAGCTAATCTCAGCCCTAACCTTGGGTTTATTGGTCTCACTGTATCTTTAAGTTTCTCATTTTTGGTAACTAGTAGTCCTTATAGAGGTCATTGAAATAGCGGAGAAAAGAATACAAAGAATATTACGATTCTTTTATGTATCGAACTAAAAATAACACTTTAAATTCATATAAAAAATAGAAAAAATTCTGAAATATAATATTATTCAATTCTTCCTAAAATTATGAAAAAGACCACAAATAAAAATATGCGATTTTTTTAATTAATATAAAAACACATGTCGTCTAAAATTTAATGAAATTGAATTTGAAATCTCGTATAATTTATAATTAATTTCTAAAATTTGATATAAAATGACAAAAACAGAATTTTGAGGGCTTAAATAATAGAATTCGATTCAAAATTAAAGTGACTAATGGCAAAGTAACGAGTCTTCATCGTTATCCCGTTCCAGATCACATATCACTGATTTCCATCAATTCCGAATTCGACCCATTTTGCATCTATTCTCACCTATCACCTTTTGACCTTTCGATGCGCTTCTGCTTTCTGCTTCTAATAACCAAGTAATCATCTACCACGTGTTCTTCATCTATAGCTCATAATCCCAAGCTGGACTTCTTCTATGGAAAAAAAAAAAAAACACTAACGGGTTGATTATTTGATCTTACCCATCCCACCGGAGTTTCAACAAGAGGGAGGTCTCCGGATTTGCTTAGTAGGCGTTAATTTTTTTTGTTTTTTTTATATATAAAAAAAGGTGAGACAAAAAAGAGCATTCAGAAACCATCTTGATAGACTTTCATTAGTGGGATCATGAAGTGCCTGACCGCACTAATTATTCTTCTTGAAAACAAACTTAGCTAGATTAATATAACAGTCAATCACCAAGTCTCAATCCCAATATAAATTCCAAAACTCTAATATTTAATCGAGCAATGCTACATATCTTAAATTTGTATCTCAAATATTCATCTTAAATCAATAGGAATCATTTGATGAGTGAGTCCTATCAACTTTTTTCATTGGGACCTACTCATTCAATGGTTCTCATTGATTTGGAATGGACATTTGAGATACAAAACATTACTCTATTTAACCTTAGAGCAAAAAATTCGATCAAAACTTCACTGAACCACCTCATTCAATGGTCAGTCAACGTTATTTAGTTATATTGCGTGATTGTTTAGGATTGCCATTTTTTTTTAATAAAACCTAACAATCACATGTTGGGTTTTAAATTAAGTAGGCACCCCATGAAAATACTCAAGTCCACAGAAACTCCAGCTGAACCCTAGCCCAAGGTCTATATCACCAACAACTCAAGTCACTCGCCCACATACTCCATTGGATTTTTTCCTTGTAAATGGAAGCATTTTTATTAAAATTTTAAATAAGTCATTCATACCTAATACATCTTTATACACACACGCCATATAAAGAGAATAATTTTTAGTCATTGGATATCTATTTAGACATCGGAGAGGCCCCTCACCAGCACTCCCTGGATGAGTCCTGTAACTTATTTTCCTTATCTTGCAAGTTCCTATAACTAAATTTTGGAATAAAATATTTCAAATCTTTGAAGTAATTGTACAACTCTATTCAACGCATCGGCTACATGAATCCTATTACTCCACTATGCTCTATTAAGAGTACTTATACTTTTGTGAATAACGGGTCTAACCTAGTTCGTCACTCTTAATTCTTTTAAATTTTTGTTGATTAAGATTTGGGTTAATTGTTATCAAATATAAAGCTTGATTTCTTATGACCGCTTTTTTTTGGGTTTCTACTTTGTGGGTTTATTTTCATCCCTCTATGCGTGTTTTTTTTATATTATTATTAAATTACAAATTAGCATATTGTTTTTTATTTTCTCATTTGCAATACATGATGAAGAGAATCAGTGCACCTAACAACGGTATCCATTTGATGTCAATCAATTATTCTTTATAACCAAATGGGTAATCACTTACGAAACTAAGCTAAATGGGTAATCTCATACGAAACTAAGTGATTAAGAGACTCAAACCGCAAGATAGAGAGACATTGGAAATGTTTAGTGTTTGGTGGCCTACCACGTAAAAGCTACAGCCTACCTATTTTGTTCTCTAGAGAGAATTCTTTAATAATGCATTCACAACTTATCCAAGTATTCTCAATCCAAATGTGTTTGCACCAAATTCTATCTTGTTTCACATGATCTGCTGTGCCAGAACGTTGAATTTCATATATAAATTTTGTTTAACTGATTAATAATGTGTTTAGTCAGATTCACCTGAAATTATTAAGACTAAACTCATACCTATTAACTTCATATCGATTTTTTATAAGATTAATGGGTCCTATTAAAAATTACTGATCACCAAATGATTTTGGCTAATAATTAAATTTACCCAGGTTGGCGATGGATGCATGGGACCAACATGCTTTAGATATTTGTATCTAAGTAGTTATGATAACGGCTATAATCTTCATACAAGATTAGAAAGTTAGTTAAGAGTGGTTACTGTCAAATTTCTGGCTAACTCCCTGGATTGGAGCCTTCCAACCACATTTCAGAAATTGTCTTGTGTGTTGAAAAGGGTCCAAGGGAGGCCTTTAGTATAGAGCTGAAATCTTTCTATTTTCGCCTGGCATTGCAACACTTTGCTTTATGAAAGTGTATTTCTATTACATGATTTTACACTATACGTGTGTTTCAAAAACACGCTTTAAAAATAAAAAAAACTTTAAAAGCATTTTAAAAAAGAAAGAGTTTATTTTTTTCACTCTTTCATCCAAAAAATGATAGTTTAATAAATAAATTTAAATTTATAATATTTAATAAAAAAAAGTAACAAAACACTCTCCTTTTTTTGTTAGGTGGATCATGAAGTGAGGTCCAATGACCACAGGAAGAGCAATTTTTTTAAAAAAAATAAAAAAAATTAACGTAATCAATAAAAAATTCAGGGCATTAGAGAAGCCATGCCAGCATACAGCCAAACAAGGTACATAGTTATTCACATACGAAACTTTCCTTCACAAACTTACCAACAAAAGAAATTTTCCTTTAGAAGTAAATTAACTTTCTAGGCAACCAAACAGAAGCTGAACAGCCTGCCAAAGTCCCTGCATAGCAGATAAAAACGGAACCAAGCCCCTTTAAGACACCGTTTCGTTTGCTCCATTTCGCAGTCAGCAAACTCTCCTAATAAAAACTGTACTTCAATGGATCATTTTCTAGGGCCCACTCTCTCTAGAGTAGGCGTTCAAGGCGCAATCTCCTTTCGCTCTCAGATTTGCTTTGTTACTATATATGGAGTAGGAATTCTCCACTCGCTTAAGCCTAACCCAAGAAACAGACCCTATTCCTCTTTTCGTCTTCTTCTCACACTTCCACTTTCTCTCTCTCTCTCTCTCTACAAGTGAGGTTTTGTGGTGATAAGGAGTGAGTGTTGAGAAATGGGTTCTTGTGTTTCAGTTCAAAAAGACCCAGAATCAGCCATGAAGCTCAGTTTGTCATTTGAGTATAAGACTGACGAGCTTGTGATTCCATCACCAGACAAACCCCTGATCAATGCCGACCCTTCGATCGCTACTGAGTTTGGTCTACAATCTCAGTGGTCACCGCCACGTTCAGTGACAGATTTTGGTGACTTTGGTATGCTCCTATTCTTTCAATCTACCAGAGATGAATATTTAATAGTGAATTTGATTCTTTGGTTTATTGGTTTTTATCTGTTAGTGTTTTTGGTTCTAGCTATTTTTTTTGGGGTTAAAACCTCGAGGGTGCAAAAATAATAAAAAAATTACCTTTAGCTAGAGGACGTAATGTTGGGATACTCGGCTGAGTGGCCACTGATATCGCTGCGGTCAAGACAATTGCAAGTTAGCGCAGGTGTTAGAGGCGGTAGTGGCAGGCGGTCTTTTCTGCCTGAGTACCGTACTATAAATATATAACTAAGGGTAGTACTTGCTCAGTGCGGGACATTCATTGCAATCTTGTCAGAGAGCATTTATCCTCCCCATCTACTCTTTGCCTCCTCTATTAATAGACAGTCCAAATTTCTTCCATCTCAATATCCTGGTATTCCACATCGGTTAGGGAGAGGAAAGTTGCTGGGCTTATAAGTAAGCCTCTTACCTTACATGACATAAGGTCTTTTCCCAGGGATATTGGGAGAAACAAAACCGTGAGGGCCAGTGGGCCCAAAGCGGACAATATTATGTCATGTGAAGGGTGGGGTGTTATAAAATGGTATCAGAGCCGACTCTCGCCTAGACCGAGTGTGGGGCCCTGCCGTGCTCGCGTGTAGTGGGCGGACTGGTAGCTGGCAGGCTACTGCACGGGGACGTGCAGCCCTAAGGAGGGTGGATTGTGATATTCTGGTATCCCACATCGGTTAGGGAGAGGAAAGTTGCTGGGCTTATAAGTAAGCCTCTTACCTTACATGACATAAGGCCTTTTTCCAGGGGTATTGGGAGAAACAAAACCGTGAGGGCCAGTGGGCCCAAAGCGGACAATATTATGTCATGTGAAGGGTGGGGTGTTACATCATCCCAATCCTACTCACCCCTATGAGTACGATTGTGAGGCTCTTTTAACTGACCTACACAATCTAAGTTACATCATCATTTCAAAAAATTGAAACAATTAAAGCAAAAAATGCATGCAGCTTACATTTAAAAAGAAAATAAAATGCCTATCTAAAACCAGTAGCAAACTTCCAAATGGGTTATATATATAGAGAGAGTAGCACGATCATAGAAGTTTTGCATTATAGTGTCTAGTGGATACCTTCTATGTATATTATTAGATCGTGGTCATCAAATAAAGATGCTTAAAATTAATTATCAAGACTTATCTAATTTAGTTGTTAACTAAATAAGAAATATTTATGACTTATTAACGGTCTAGTCCTATAAGGAAAGCTTTATTTAATTTTTTGAAATTGAATAAAAGTAAATATTTTGACATTTTGACATATGTTAGATGGGTTGACCAATTGAGGTACACCATTGTTGGCTAGGTCTTTCAAATTTTTTGGTCAAATTATTAGTGTGTCCTCTTTTTTTTTTGGGTCATTATCATACTAGTTTGTCCTCTTAATATCACAATTTTACAATTATTGAGGGAGATTCGTTAATCTTTTTCTCTCTTAGCTTTCTAATCAACCAAATTAGGAGTGCTTATTAAATATTAGAAATTATTTTCATCATTCTTTTATTTTTAAACCCAACATAAGAAAAATATTGTGAAACCTCATCTCCATTGCCATAATTCTTTTATAACTGCCTATGTCATCAATAGAAAATTATTTGTTCCAGCTGCAAATTGAATACAAAAAAAAAAAAACATTTGCAAAAGTAAAATCAAGTGGAATTTTTATATGATATCAAGTTGAAAAAAGAATTTGGGTCATTAGGTTCGATCCATTCAATACTAGTTAGTAAAAAAGATTTTTTTTACTAACCTTAAGATTTTTTCTTATAGGACTAGATAACAATTAATAAGTCATAGACCTTTCCTATTTAGTTAAGAACTAAATTAGGTAGGTATTAATAATTAATTTTAAGTATCTTTATTTGGTGACCATTAGATCATGAACTAACGGTATATGTAAAAGGTACCCACTAGAGACTATGGTGCAAACTTTCATGTGCATAATGTAATAGGTGTGTTTTTTAGGTGATTGATGTTGCTTGTTGGTATTCTTCATGAATTCGATTTATTTGGTTTTATAGTTATTTGCTCCTCATTTCCCCCCATGGATTGGGATTTTTATCCTTACTTGTAATTTTTGGTTTCTTGTTGCTTTTTTCATTGTTTTAATCGCTTTTTAGTTTTCTGTATGAAAATTTTAGTTTTCAGCTGGTTCTGTTGGATTCTGTTTTAAAGTTGACTAGTGAATGACTTGTAAAATTGACAGTCAAACAAGTTATGCTATATGGAAGTTCTTTATTTATGGGACCATCTAAACAGATGGCCCGGAAACTAACTGCCATTGATATTGGCTGTAAATTTGTCAGACTTGTCAATTGTGAGCTCAAACACACTGTTTACAAGCTGGATACTCTTCTATCCCTCACCCTATCGGAGGATGGGAGAGGAGGTTGATGTCTGGTTCCATGCTGCTTGGAAATTGAAAACTAGAATGGTGAAACTCAAACAGCCAGTGTGTCTGAGCTGAATACTACTCCCCCAGCCCCCCCAGCCCACTGAGGGACTGGGGAAAGTTGATGTTTGTTTCCATAAGCGCACAGCTGAGTTGCCTTTTGACTAAAGGTGAAAAAAAAAAGAAAAAGTAGTTTTTTTGGTCTTCTGAAGTGGGAGTAAGGGTGGTGAAAAGCTGACTTATGGCTTCCCCAGATGGATTTTGAAAACTTCACCTGTGAAAAAACATTTGGATGTGAATCATTGCTCAGATGAATGCTTTGCCAATATTTTGGACGATATCATGTTTTTGATCTATGTAAGTGGTATAGAGCAGATAGAAGCCAACTCCCCTAACGACTCCCTTTCTTTATTTAATATAAGTATCTAATTTACCAGTGAAGTCCAATCCTTCAGAAATTATGCCTCTCTGGGGGCCAATGATTATCTCTGCATTGAAATTTACCATTTAGTTTTTCATGGAACTGTCTTGTTTTGTTCCTTTGTTACATGGTTGCTGATGCTTTGAGTGGCGTATAATATGTTGTCTTACACTAGGAAGAAGTAACTTAGGAAATAGCAATATTATTTTTATAAAACATATTATTAAGAATATTATCCTCTTGGATATTTGACTATTTCCTTGTGTGCTTGGGGAATTAACTAAATCACAAGCTTAGATAGGACAAAAACATATGTACAGTAACAAATTTGTCCAAGTTTATGTAATATAATTTGGATTTTATCTTGGTGTAAACTTGATGGGGAAGGAGGGAGGATATGGGTTTGGGTGACTCCGGCGAGACACTGCTTCCATGTGTTATGTGCCTGTTTCCTCCAGAGTGAGTTTTCAGGATTGGGATCTGACATGATTCAGGCATTCGTGATGATTGCAGAGCTTGTGCCAGTAGAGTTGGATCCATCATCCTTCTAAGTCCAGTAGCATAGTTGTCAAACTACTTTTTCATCTTTCTGATGCCTAAATCCGATTATATTGACTGTTATATTTGCAGGTCGTAAAGAGAACTTTTTTGATTCTTCAGTGTTGATGGAGTCTGACTGTGAAGATGAATTCTTCAGTGTTAAAGACGGTAAGACACATTGGGATACTTAAAAACTTTTGTCCTACAAGTTTACATCTCTCTCTCTCTCTCTCTCTCTCTCTCTTTCTGAGTTTGTGTGTGAGAGGGCATGAGAGATTTTTTTCTACAATGATGGACCCTGTGATGGACTGCCTGCCTGATTTTTTAAACAATTAAGTCCATCTCACTATGCTGTAGTCTGAAAAAATACCACATTTGTTTCAAAATAAGAAATTGTAAGATTTGGAACTTGGAGAGTTGGAGTGGTGGAAAACTACTCTGATAAATGGTAGATCACCTGCCAGTGAAGTTTCATCCTGTGGTCGTTGTGCTTTTAGCAAAAATGTTGCCCCACGTGGAATAAGAACAATGAGGGATGTAAAAGGGTGTGTAATGCAAAATGTTACTTGATGTTTCTTTTCTTTAACTTCTTTGTTGTCACCATATAAATTTGTATGAAGTCTCCCTGGTATGTTTGATGCAGATTTTACGCCATCTCGTGGCAATACTCCGGTCCATGAGAGCTTCTCCATGGAAACTCCAGAACGAGTCGATGGAGCCCTTCTTGACGAAAATGTCAATGGTTCCAAACCTGAACCTTTTCCAACAGAAAAGATAAAGAACCTAGCTGAACTCTTTGATGATATCCTACGAGGTGATCGTGTTGTTTACGAGCAAACTATTCCTGAAACTCAAAATGATGCAAACGGAGAAATGGAAGGTAAGGCAACTGCTACAATTGACCAGCTGCCTCCCAAATTCGCCGGTGGATCACCTTTTGTCTCTGGAGCTTACTCTGTTTGTCTTACTGAAAGAACTACTAATGGGTATTTCAAACAAAAGAAGAAACCAGTGAAGTTCATGCAATCTTGCCTCCCAAGGTTGCGTCCGATAAGCAGCTTTTAGTGAAATAAAAAAAAAAAGCGTACTCAGTGCACAAGACTCCCGTCATTGTAGAGTCTGAGGGAAATTAGATATACGCAGTCTTACCCTGCAAATAGTGTTTGGTGAAATGTTGGTGATAAATAAGAGTGACTCCAAAAAGTAATAGTAAAAGTGTATATGTGAAAATGCCAAAATCTTAGAATGCATGAGATTGAGTTCCTGAGTTACTCAACTCAGGATTTGAGCTCATGATACTATCATGTATGGAGCCATCCAAAAGGTGACTTTTATGGGAATATATTTCTTTTCTGTTGTTGATTCTTTTTTTTTTTTTTTCAGATTTAGCGTTACCAGACTATACATAACTAATTAATAACGTAATCTCCAATATTCCGATCGAAGAAAAGATTTGGATTAATAATTAAAAACACTACACCGGAGATGGATGAGATCAGAATGCTTATCAGAACCGAGCTTGTTCTCCTTCAACGTCACATCAATGAGCGATAGTAATTAATTTAGGGGGCCACGTATATAATGATGTTTAATGCGTTAACAAATTTGTATCTGAAGTAGTTGGGATTCAACAACCCTCTTCATCTGATGTTAGGAAGTTAACTAATCAGTGGGTTCCTGTCAATTTCTGGCCAACTCCATTTAACCTTACATTCGCATCCGATGATTCAGATCCTCTTCGGTACATTTTCTTTTTGATATATTATCTACCATTAATGAGTGAGAAACTCACTTGTATACAATGTATGATAGATGATACGCCAAAAAAAAAAAATTGAAAAAAAATTAAATTGAAAAAGATATATCTATCGTATTGGGAGGTGTATATAAAGATAATTTGACCGTTATTATTTTTCCTAAACGGTAAATTGTTTTAATCACTTGTCCTTTAGCCAGTACAGTATAGCTTTGTCTTTTGTTCAACCACTAATCCAACTTGTATGATTTTGATCACCTTTTTTATTTTTTTGTTATTACTGATAGCTGAAAATTTTCTCAATCAAGTATTCTTAAGACATGTTTTTGTTAAATAAATTTAAATATTAAAAATCGCTTATAAAATCGCTTTACTAACGTTAAATGCTTGTTTGCAATGCTTAATATAAATTTGACAAAAAAATATTTCATTTCACCTCCGAACTATATATTTTGTTTTACTTTGTGCCAATCACGCAGACAAATTCTGTCCAAAAGATAATGGACGTTTGCGGTTGGGATTGTGTGAAATCATTCATAGAGGTGAGGGGAAAATGTGAAAAAAATTCAATGTTTTAAGAGACAAAATAAAATTGAATCCAAATTAAGTGGGTCAAAGTGTAATTGTCCCGCCAGAAAACAAGATATGGACCTTGCGACCCACGTGAACATCACAAGCTTACAACCAAACAAGGTTATTCACCTACGAAATTTTCAGTAAATTAACTTCCCAGGCAACCAAACAAAACCCCGAGAAGGTGAACGAAACGAGCCCTTTTTAAAGACAGCTTTTCCGTTTGTTCCTTTTCAGAAAAACTTTGCTACTGCAAGACAAAACAAAACAAAACAAAGCAGAGTAGAGTTACAAACCCAACTATAATGAGCTTACTTCACGAGGCCCCACTCTCTCTGTAGTACGCTTCCAAGGTCCAATCTCTTAGATTTGCTTTGCTTTGCGTTGGATTGAGTCAGAATTTTCCACTCCTTTAACATAACGCCAAGAAACAGACCCTGCTTTCTCCTCTTCTTCTTCTTCTTCTCCTCCTCCTCCTCCTCCTATTTTACTCTCTCTACAAGATAAGCCTTGTGGAAGACAAGGAGATTCCTGGTTTTTGTGGGTGATAAGGGGTGAGAATTAAGAAATGGGTTCTTGTGTTTCAGTTCACAGAGACTCAGAATCAGCCATGAAGCTCCGTTTGTCTTTTGGGTCTAAGACTGACAAGTTTGTGATTCCATCACCAGACAAGCCGGTGGTCGCCGGCGACAACCATCGGATCGCTGAGGTTGCTCTCAAATCTCCGTGGTCGCCGCCACGCTTAGTGACAGATTTTCGCGAATTTGGTATGATTCTATTCTTTCAATCTGCCTGCCAGAGATTTATTGGATTTGATACTTCGATTTATTGGTTTATCTGTTTGAGTTTTTAGTCCTAAATTCCAAATGGGTTACATATGTATTTTATCTTTTGAGTTGCATTGATTAATTTATTTTAATTGTCTTTGTTTGTGCATAAGCTAATGGCTGTGTGTTTTTTAAGTTGTTCAAGTTGCTTGTTGATATGTTTGATGAATTTGAGTCACTTGGTTTATAGTGATTGGCTCCTTATTTCCCCCTTGGATTGGGATTTTGATCTTTATTTGTGATTTTTGTTACTCTGTTGTTTTCACTAATGGTACTGTTACAAAAACTCGCCATGTATCTCTAGCATCATTGTGAAAACGGCTTGATGATGGACATATGTCTCTAATGCCCCGAAAATTTTCAACTTCTGGAATAGTTCAGATACTGAAACAATAAATGTCTATGTTATTGTTTAGGATCATGTCAGATGATTGATCCGTCAGGAGTCTTGATTAATTAGTGTAAAGTATGTCAGGGATGGACATGGTTCAGATTAGCATAAGATTCAGGTTGTGACTTGGAAAATTACAGTCTGAATCCTTTTTAAGTATGAAAACTTGTTTTCATGTTCTTTTCGAGTCCCTTTTAAAATTGACTAGTGAAGGACTTGTAAAACTGACAAGCAAACAATTTCTGCTATATAGTGAGCTCAAATACCCAGTTTAGGAGCTGGATACTCCCCTAGTCCCCCACCCATTAGATGATGGGATAAGATTGATGTTTGTTTTTATGCTGTTGTATAATTGAAAAACATAATAGTAAGCTCCAACAGCGAGTGTATGAGTTGGATACCCCCCAGGAGTCTGAGTGCCCAGGGGAGATTGATGTATGTTTCCATAATCACATTCCTGAGTTTTCCTTTGATGAAATGAATTGTAGATTGAATCTTGGTCTCCTTCTTTAATTATAAAGGTAAAGAAGCAAAAGTAGCTTTCGTGTCTTCTTCTTAAATTGTGGCTTATGGCTTCACCGGATGGGGTTTGGCAAACTTGGCCAAAAAAAAAGACTTTCAGAGGTGAATTAGATGTCATATGAAAGCTGTGCCTAAATTTTAGTATGATATCGAATCTTTATCTGGGCAGGGGAGATAGATTGGATGAAAGCCAATTCCCCTTACCACTGCCTTTCTTTGTTTAATATAATTAATTATTTTGCGAGTAAAGTCCAAACCTTCTGCAATTATGTCCCTCTGATCGACCAGTACTTATCTCTGAATTGTGGACAGTCCATGCTGGGGTAGATGGTAACAGCCCTTGAGGATCATATTATATTTGCTATGATGGAATATGCAGGGACCACATTGTTGAACTTGACAATCACAACTATTCTTGAGTTATCTCTACATACAATGAAAGGGAGAGAGAGGAAAACCTGATAACCCTATTAAAAATGTAAACTATTAAGCAATCTTAGCGACTTAGTCTTCAAGAGTTTATTGCATTTTAGGGGTAGGTTACGGTGACACTCGTTGTAATTAGGTCTATAAATGCAGAAACACACTTTTGCTTTTCTAGAAGTATCATTCAATCCTTTCTAGTTCATATACCTCCCATGCCATCAGATATCTGAATAGAAGTGATGATGTCCTGATTCTCTTGAAAGAGTATTACTATGAGATCAAATTTTACCTAGGTCCCCTAACATAAATATGTTTGACTTATTTTAAAAAATAAAAATTAATAAAAAGATGAGAATATTATACAAAGAATGAAAAAAAAAAATTTGGTATCTCATCACCTAAATTGGAAAATACAAATGAAAGAAAAATGAAATTCCAAATAAAAAAAAATACTAAAAGAATCGTGTCTATAATTCACAAATATAATAAATTAAGAAAATAAATAAATACCTGTAAATAAATTAAATACAAATCAATATGTTTTTGACAATATCATTTGAAAATAACTATTGTGGGCATTCTAACTAAATAACGTGTTAAAAGACTTGGGGAAAATTGTAAAATTTAGATTTTCTTTATTACTTTTAGCCCAAAAAAAAAAATTGGTAGCGGGTGGGCCGGGTGGCAATGTATTTTTAGGAAGTTGTCCTTCTTTAGTTTGCTCTTAGTCTCTAGTGATTGAATTCCCTTATCTAGCTCTTTGACCTGATCCATCAATTCTTGAATCTATTTGTCTAGTTGTTCTTTCGCCTTTTTCTTAGTTGCTAAGTTCACCATCTCTTCATGAGATTTACTCACCATATACTCTTATGAGGGATCTTTCTAGGCAGTCAGTTTTTACTTAATTCGGCCCAAGCTTGACTTAGCCCAAGCAATGCCCAATGACTCCATGCTCTGACCAACCTAATCGGTGAAGGGATGTCCCTTCATTTAGGACAGTCTACAAAGGTGTAATTTAGCCATCATAATATTTACCCTCAGATATTAAACTTGTAAACGTCAACAGGGGAGGAGTTAGGGGGCTGTGCCTGTTTCCTCTGGAGTGAGTTTTCAGGTTTGGGGTTTGTCAAAATTATAAAATTAATCAGGATTCCAGAGTTTGTGCCAGTGGAGGTGAATACATCATCGTTCTAAGTCCAGTTGCATTTCTGCTACTTTTTGTATCTTTCTGGTGCCTAATTATAAATCTGATATGTTTGTAGTTTTATTTGCAGGTAGTAAAGAGGAGACCTTTTTCGATTCTCAACCTTGGTTAGAATCCGACTGTGAGGATGATTTCTGCAGTGTGAATGGTGGTAAGATGCATTAGAATGCTTTTAAAGTTCTGTTGTCCTACTACCTTACATCTCCTCTGACTCAGTTTGTGTCTGTGTGAGAGAGATTTGAGAGTTTTTTCTACAATGATTTACGTTGTGATTTGACTGACTGCCAGGTTTGTTGAACAACTTGGTCCATCTTTCTATGCCGTAGGCTATAGCATTACCACATTTATTACAAAAGAAAAATATTGAGATCTAGAACTTGGAGAGTTGGAGTGAGTGGTGGAAAACTACTTTGAATTAGTTGATAAAAGTTCATAAATGTTAGATGGCCTGCTGGTCAAGGTTCACCCACCCTGTAATGGTTGTGCTTTTTCCAACATGTTGCCTAACGTTTAGTAAGAATAGTGAGGGGTGAAAAAGATTGTTTATTTTATTTGACTTCTGTGTTGTCACCATATAAAAATTCTATAAGGTTTCCCTGTCGCCTTTATTGCAGATTTTACGCCATCTCGTGGTAGTACTCCGGTCCATCAGAGTTTCTCTGGCGGATCTCCAAAAAGACTCGACACGCCCCTTTTTGAGGAAAGTGTACCTGGTTCCAAACCTGAACCTTCTCCAATAGAAAACAAAAGGAGCTTAGCTGAACTCTTTAAAGATAGCCTAGGATCTGACCGGGATTTTGATGAGCAAGATATTCCAGGAGATGAAAATGATGCAATCGGAAAGATGGAAGGTAAGACAACTGCCAAACTTGCCCCGCCTCCCAAATCTGCCAGTGGGACACCTTATGTGTCTGGAGCTAACTCTGTTTGTAGAAGTGAAAGAACTCCTAATGGAAATTTCAAACCCGAGGAGAAATCAGTAAGGTCAGCGCAGTGTTGCCTTCCAAGGCTACGATCAAGCCGTAGCTTTAGTGACAGGAAGAAGATGAGTCCTCTCCGTATTATGGGGTGATAAACGAACGTCAGTTTTGTTGTCTATTGTGATAAACGAACTTGACTCCAATAAATTAGAGCAAAATGTATATGTAAAATGCCAAAACCTCAAATGCGAGTCACTCGACTCAGCAGCCATAGGATTGGAGTAAATATTTATGAGTTCAGTGGTTAGTGGTTTGGTAATCCTGAGATTTTCGGATTCGAGTGCATGTATAAAGTCATAGAGAAGAAGATGACGTATCAATCAATTACAATGTGACTTTTATGGTAATATTTATGTTTCTTTTCTGTCTAGGGACCGCACAATCGGTTTTTTATCGTACCAAAATTCTTTTTTTTGGAGGTGAACTGGATAAGCATAATTGTTTTGTAAAGCATATCAGACCAAGTTATGCGTTATTTTTTTCGAGCTTAATTTAGTTTTAAAAATGCTAATTGGTCATTTACTGTTTTGTCTTAATTTTGTGTTTTCTGTCATTTCTCATATCCTTTGTAGATTGACTCGAGAGATATGAGATTAGTGTATATTTATTACCGGTAAAGAATCTTTGAAAGTCTAATTTATTTTCAGATGTCTATTTGTCTTATGGTCGTTCTTCCCTTTTTTTTTTTCCGAAAGAAACGAAGCACACACACTCGGCTAATTAAACGACATCAATGAATGAAGGCCATGAATTAAAAATGGTGTCATCGATACAAATCTCTCGGCTGCAAGTGTATAAATAGAGTAGCTCAATTGACTTGTAGTCAACAAGTCAAGTCGTTGCAGTGATTGGTGGGGAGGACCATTGAGACGTGTAAACTAAGTTCTGCTGATTTTGAATTGTCTATTTCACCAGCAATATTTCCAACGTCCCATTCCTTTGTCAACCACAATGAGTCCCGAAGTTCACACTTAGGCTTGTCAAGAAGGCTACATATTCTGCTTGTAGTCTTCGTCAGCCTAAGCCCTCATCCCCACTTATAAATAAAGCATATCATATCATACGAAACGAACGTTAACTAAGATCTTCATATATTTATTTTCCCCTTTTATGTTGCACTCAGACATGGGCACAAAAGGTGTCTCCGTTCAACTTCCATTTTTCCTTCTCTTTTCGGGTTTTTTGTTCTTTGAGACGTTTAAGCTTGGCTCCTGCAACGGTGATCTTCAAGTGGGTTGCAAGGAGATTGAGAAGAGAGCACTTCTCAAGTTCAAAGAAGGCCTCACAGATCCTTCAGGCCGACTCTCTTCTTGGGTTGGAGATGATTGCTGCAAATGGAGAGGAGTGAGCTGCAAAAACCAAACTGGACATGTCATCAAGCTTAGACTCCGTAACCCATTTCCAAACAGCTATGATATCGATCAAACAACTCACGAATTGGGAGGTGAGGTCAATCCTTCTTTACTCAATTTTAAGTATTTGAACTACTTGGACCTCAGCATGAATAATTTCGGAGGAATCCGAATTCCGGAGTTCCTCGGATCCCTGACAAAACTTAGGTATCTAAATCTTTCTAGTGCATCCTTCGGTGGCACGATCCCTCCAAGTATCAGAAATCTTTCGAGTTTGCGTTATCTCGATCTCGAGTCTTCAGTTGATGGATTGAAGGTGAATAACTTGCAATGGCTATCAAGTCTCAAGTCCTTGAAGTACCTTAATTTGGCAAGTGTAGACCTTAGCAAGGTTGCATCTTCTTGGCTTTCAACTCTGAATATGTTTCCTTCTCTTGTGGAGTTGCATTTGCCCCAGTGTCAGCTATCCAACCTTCCACACTCTCTTCCACTTGTTAATCTTACATCCCTTTTGGTCCTTGACCTCTCCAACAACGGTTTCGACTCCACAATACCTCACTGGCTGTTCAATCTCACTAGCCTTTCATATCTTAATCTCAATTCCAACAATCTCCATGGTGGACTTCCTGATGAATTTTCCAAGTTAACTTCCCTTGAAAACCTTGATCTATCTGAGAATGGCATTGAAGGTCAGTTATCGAGAGCTTTGCAAAATCTCTGCAACTTACAGAATCTGGACCTTTCCACTAACAAGATTACCGGCGAAATATCTGAAGTTATCAATGGATTATCTGGATGCAAAAATAACAGCTTAGAGATGTTGGATTTGGGGTACAACGAATTGACAGGCAGTCTCCCCGATTCAATGGGCCACCTTATAAACTTGCGATATGTTGCACTCCGGCAAAACTTGTTCAGAGGTTCCATTCCGGTAACGATAGGCAACTTATCATCTTTGGAGGAATTGTACCTTTCAAACAACCAAATGAGTGGAAAGATCCCTCCAAGTCTTGGTCAACTGTCATCTTTAGTTGTGTTGGACATCTCTGAGAATTCATGGGAAGGTGTCATAACAGAAGCTCATCTCTTGAATCTCTCGAGCTTAAAAGAGATATCATTCTATAATTTATCTCCAAATATTTCCTTGGTTTTCAACATCAATTCTGATTGGATTCCTCCTTTTAAACTCATATTCATTAACATTCGATCGTGCCAATTGGGCCCCAGATTTCCTCCATGGCTCAGAAATCAAAATGAGCTGACCACTGTGGTACTCAACAATGCAAGGATTTCAGACACCATACCAGACTGGTTCCTGAAGTTTGGTTTGCAACTCGACGAACTGGATGTTGGATACAATCAATTAAGGGGCACTGTACCTAACTCATTACAGTTCCGTGACTTGTCCAATGTCGATCTGTTCTCGAACCTCTTTGAGGGTCCTCTCCCTCTCTGGTCATCTAATGTGAGTACCCTATATATAGGGGATAACTTGTTTTCCGGACCAATTCCTCCAGACATTGGTGAATTAATGCCTAGTTTGACAGACTTGGATATCTCTGGGAACTCTCTAAATGGTAGCATTCCCTTGTCCATAGGTAATCTTAATGGTTTGACAACCCTGGTCATCTCAAATAATCTTCTTTCTGGAGAAATTCCACATTTTTGGAACAATATGCCATTCTTGTACATTGTGGATATGTCAAACAATAGCCTTTCTGGTACGATTCCAAGTTCAATTGCTTCTCTAAGATCCATCAGATTCTTAATACTTTCTAGCAACAATCTTTCAGGGGAACTCCCTTCAAGCTTGCAAAACTGCACTGAGATGATCAGCCTAGATGTTGGAGACAATCAGCTATCTGGAAGGCTTCCATCTTGGATAGGGGAAACCATGACATCGTTATTAATTCTACGTGTTCGAAACAATTCTTTTTCTGGAAACATACCTTCAAGTATATGTTACTTCTCTGGCCTTCACATATTGGATCTTTCACAAAACAAGCTGACAGGATTAGTTCCTTCCTGTATAGGTAACCTGAGTGGCTTCAAAACTGAGGTTACATCTGCCATTGACCGGTACGAAGGACAATTGCAAGTTGTTGCCAAGGGAAGAATATTGCAATATTCCTCTAAACTTTACCTTGTGAATAGCCTCGATTTTTCGAGAAATAATTTATCTGGAGAGCTGCCTAGAGAAGTAACAAGCCTGACAAAATTGGGCACCTTGAATTTGTCCATGAATCATATGACAGGTAACATACCTGCAAATATTGGAAGCTTGGAATGGTTAGAAACTCTTGACCTCTCAATGAACAACTTTTCAGGGTCTATTCCACCAACCATGGCTTCTTTGACTTTTTTGAATCACTTGAACCTGTCATATAACAACTTGTCTGGTAAAATTCCGACAGGCAGTCAGTTCCAAACCCTCGACGATCCATCGATTTATGAGGGTAATGTTGCACTTTGTGGGTTTCCGCTAACTGTCGCATGCATTAGCGATGACACCCCTCAAGCTCCAGCTGGGGAGAGTAATGGAGAAACAGATGATGCACTTGAAAAGATATTGTTCTCAATTTGCATAGGATCGGGATTCTTCCTGGGATTTTGGGGAGTCTGTGGCACTTTGATAGTGAAGCAGCGATGGAGATACGCTTATTTCCATTTTCTTGAAGGAGTAAAAGATAGGCTTTTTGTAGTGTTGTATTTAAAACTCACTTATCTGCGGAGAAAAGTCTTTGGATTTTGAAAATTAATTACATACATAGAAAACTTTTTAACATATTGCATGAGATGTAGTCCATAAATAAACCTATGATACAATAAGAACAATGTTTAGAATTGTATCATACATATTGTTAAATACTATATGAGGTTTTGAACTATTTTATTGTAATGTTTCACATTAAGCACAATATAAACCAAGGGGAAGATAAAAGAAAGAGTAGTCTTCTACAATCATCCAAAAATTTCATACTAATTAATACGTGGTTGATTCATGATTGTTCCAAATTGATGGCCATATACAGAGTAAAAAGTTTGTTGCCTAGTAATAGCTGATTCTTCTTCCTCTCTCTCTCTCTCTCTCTCTCTCTCTATATATATATATATATCATCGGGGGCACAAGGAATGTTACCATCTCACTTTCAAAAACAACACCAAAGAAATCGTGTAAGAAAGTGTTGTCACATTTATTGTAATCACAGGGAAAAAATAATCCATGTCCAACAATTCTTTAATAAATATTCGCATAACAGAATAAGAGCACTAATGTCAATACTCAAAATTTCCTTCCAACATTATTGTAAAACATTCATAACTCGAGCTCAATTTCGGTTGATTCATCAAAGGATTGTTGGAAGACTCATTTGATGAACAAATTAAATTTGAGCATATTTGAAGAGTACTCTTCAATTCTTTGAATTCGGTTTATATTCAACTTGATAAGCTAATTAACATTAAAAGACTACATACATATTTCTTCGCTAAAATATTTTCTAGACAACTTTATTTTTTTTTAGCTTGAAATAAACTGTTTTGACATATTTGCTACATTCGAAAAGAAGAATGCATCGAGTTTATTTCCTAAAAAAATCAGTTATAACTTAATTTATTGATTTAATTTATTATGGTCTTTGGCTTGACTGTAAGTCCATCAAACATTAGAATTTGATGTTAATTCAATGGTTTTAATCAAACCACATCATTAAGTTAGTAAATTAGGTCAAATTTTTAAGTCTAAATATAAGTACTCTTAAAAAATTGCTCAAATATGTAATTGTTTGATTCGCATGGGCTCATTTACCCTATCTTCTTTCTTCCCATAGTACTATAATTCCTATTTCTATATCTTCAATCCCTCTTTTGGTTTATCTACCGTCCAAGAAATTCATACGCTCCATGGACGGAGAAAAAAGTGGAGTCTTGGTTAGAGCAAGCCTTAAGGTAATGTTTGATAAAACTGAAAATTGAATGTTGAATTTTTTAATTTGCAGTGGGACACCTTATGTGTTTGGATGTAACTCTGTTTGTAGTAGTGAACAAACTCCTAATGGAAATTTCAAACCCGAGGACAAATCAATAAGGACTAAAAGAAAGACTTTTTATGATGCTGTCTTTGAAACTCACTTATCTGCGAAAAAAAGTCTTTGGATCTTGAAAATCAGTTACATAGAAAACTTTTAACATATTGCTAAAAGATGCAGTCCACAAATAAGCCTATGATACAATAACAACGATGTTTAGGATTGTATCATATGTATTGTTAATATTATATGAGGTTTTCAACTTTGTTATTGTAATGTTTCGTATTGTTGAAAGATTCATTTGATGAACAAATTAAATTTAAGCATATTTGAAGACTCTTCAATTCTTTGAGTTTGGTTTGTATTCGACTTGATAAGCTAATTAACATTAAAAAATTACGTACATATTTCTTCGTTAAAATATTTTTCAGAAAACTTCATTTTTTTTAGCTTGAAATAAACTTAAATCCAACATGAAGAAAAAACAAAATTGCAACGACTTTAATTCCAAAAAAATTACTCCAATATGTAACTGTTTTACCCGAGCGGCAAATTTACCTTGGCTTCCAGCTCCCACGAACCTTCCAAACGCAGATAACAGTGGTCCTGCCCGTCCTCTCAGCTCCGCCATCATCCTCCGTCTCTCTGATCACCTACCACTCCACCATCCCCATGTGCCGTGCGCAATCCTCCATCCCCACAAGCATCACCACCACCGCCACAACTTTCTCTCCCACCCCCACCCACTTGATACTTGTAGACTGGTACACTTGATTACATGTTAAGCCTTTACAATGGGGGTGGACGTGCCGCGCAAAGCTCGATGTTTGTGGTTCGTCAACCAACCCTCTGATTGGGCTATTTCATGAGGGTACTCATAACGTATTCGATATTCCTGATTGTAAAGGTTTGATGACCTCCATATACACATATTTTTAAGTGTCTACGTGTGTATGTATTTATATTTCTGATTGAATATATTCATTAATTTATTTGTCTCAACCTCTTGTTTCGTCAGCTCATCATCCAAACACCAATGCTGCTGTGGAACTCCTCAAACAAGGCTTGTTCTTTGTCCTACATTTTATTCTTATTGTTGAATCTTTTTTATGTCTATTTGAGGTTTAGTTGGTGTAATCTATGATTAATAAAGATGCTTTCATAATTTTTTCTTTATAATTAAAGAATCTATGATTGAGTTGAATGTCGAGCCATGAAGATAAGGGGAGAGGAGAACTGCGATATGTTCAGGAAACTAGTGAATGGAGTTTAATTAAATGAATGAAGCTTAATTACTAAAAAAGCTTTTAAATTTTGTAATATTGTGTAATGTTATGAATGGATGATGGTTTGTTCCCGCAGATGGTAGTAACCACACACAACACATCCTTTCTTGCTGCTGAAATATACAGAAACAGTCGGTAGCTGAGTTTGTAATATGATTGCCAGGCCCCACTCTCTCCAGTTACGCTTTCAAGGTCCAATCTCTTTTCTCTCTCTGATTTTCTTTGCTTTGTATTGAGTAAGAATTTTCCACTCCTTTGAATTTCCGGTTCTAAATTACAAATGGATTAGATAGAGTATAGCGTTTTCAGTTGCATTGGCTAATTTTATTTTAACTTGATGATGGTAGGATTTCGGCTTGGGCCGCCCATCCAAAACCCAGAGCATCCAATGAGCCCATTGGTTACGTAGCAGTCCAAACGACCCATTCGCAACTTGTCCACCCTGTAATAAGAGTGGATCACAACCCAAAAAAGAGAGTCCAACGACACCTAGATTGATACATTCCTGCTTGGCCATATCGAGTTCGGCGGAAATCAACCCAGGAACAAAGAATTTGATATCTGTTAAATCTCAAGCATCTCTCGTCACGCCACGTGTCCAAGAGACAGGGGAACAGTTTTTGAAGCCACTAACGAACACGTACTCTTTAATAAAATGAATATTTGTACACATTTCGTTTAAGTATCATGAATACGATTTGCATCAGGATGGCAAGTGCCACTACAAGACAAAAGAGGAAGGGACCACAGAATCAGTCAAGGGAAGGAAAAAATCACAGAAAATCCTAGATGATTACTTGTATAAATAGAACATCATCACACTATGTAAGAGAGATCAAAAAAACAAAAATTATTCACAAGACAGTGTATGCAAAGGTTCTAAGCCAATAAACCTAGTGTCACATACTGTTCTAAGTTCAATTTCATCTCTCACTTCTTTGTTAATCTAAATGTTCACACTAGCCCTCCCCCATTGGGTCTCATAACCATTGTTTTGCGCTTGGGCAAGCATTTTCGAGCACCATCAGTACTAAATGGGTGGATCCTTCCCTCTATGTAGGGTTTAGAGTTAGCTCCTAAATCGCTCGATTTGTGGCCATTGCATTGTCTGTAAATATTAAAAATCTATTGGTTGTTACTCCGGTGAGATTTTCAGATTGTGGCACATATATAAAGCCATATATATATATATATAGAGAGAGAGAGAGAGAGATGTTCTATCAAGTATGGTGAGAATATTGATTTTAGGTGACTTTGTATTTATATTTTGTTCCTGCATGTGCAGACATAATACAAATTGAACTCATAAAATTCGTTCCTTTCCCTGTACATTGTGGGAATATTGATTTCTATAGAAGCTGAATGAAAATTATCATATTCAAATGAAATAGATCATTTCTTTCTGTTTGTGTGAACCACTGGAAGGAAAAAGGAGGATTATGAATCCCGTGCATTGTACACTAGTATTTGGTCTATTATTGATAAGGATTAAATAATTCCAGACATGTTTAACAGTTTCACAATAGGAACTTTCGGTCATACCATGCAGTAACAGACAAGAAGAACAAACATATGCATGCAGTCTATGTCCACATGATTAACATCAAATTCAAACTCTCTCATCTTTGAATTAGCTCCTGCAGTTTCAGTTCTTTTCCCACGTATCAGGGCCAGCTTCAACTAGTTTAAGGCATGAAATGATAATTTAAAATGAAGCCTTTTGTATTTTTCAGGTAAATATTATTTGTCTTTGTCATTTATTTCAGATACAAAAGATTTATCAATTTTAATTTTGAAAAAACGTATTTTTGCCACGATACTTGTATAAGTAATATCAATAATATAATATTTCTAGTTGAGAACGACTTATGGTACTAAAGGAGATATAACTTTATACGTTTTTTAAGATTTAAGTTATAATTTGCGATTGATCATAAAATGTTATGATTAATTATAAAAATATATAATTTTTAAAAGTCAAGTTACTCATTTTCCATCACGTAGAGGTAGTCTAACCCGCCTTCTTGTTATGCCATCGCTTTTCCCAGGAAGTCGTTGTTGATTGTACACTAGCCAAACCAAGTTTGCCTTCGTCTACCTTTCCCACCTATGGTCATGAACAACTCCTTTCTCGTTTCTGGCCCATTGTGGAGTAACTTTCCGCGAAATTCAGGTTCGAAAAGTCAGCCTAGGTATGCATAGGTCTCCGAGGATTAAAGTGCTGAGGTATGTCTTGACCAAAAACATTAAAGAAACGAAGCCTAATTGAAAAAGAAGGTTGGAACAAGTCGTCCCATTATTAGTAAATGATCCTTTCACAATAGGTTTTAATTTGGAGCAAATCTATCTAAAAGAGTAAAATATTATTTTGATCTAATCATCTGATGTAAGTTGCTTCTTCGACTGAATTTGTAATTAATGTCAATATTGGATGAGATACTCTTTCTCTATGTTTTGAGTCTTGACTATGATGTCATTAATGTATATCTCCACAATCGTACTGTTCAAGTTGTGGAAGATAATGTTCATGGCTATTTGGTATGTGGCCCTTGCATACTTGTCCATTCGGACTTTGGCATACCCGTAGTCCGAAAATATACCAAACAAATACATTGCAAATCGAACGTGAATGAAGTCAACAAATTAGAAATGGTGTTATCGTTACAAATCTCCCGGATGCATGTAAACTAGTTTAGCTGATCAATGACTTGTAGCCAACAAGTCAGTCGTTGCAGTGTTTGGTGGGGAGGACCATTGCGACATGTAAAAATAGTCTGCTGGTTTGACAGATCTACTTCCACCCGCAATATTCCCAGCAATGGTGATGGGGGGCAGATTTCAAAGAGTATAGGTCCTTGTCAACCTCAAGTCCCTTTCAAAGAGTTTAGGTCCTTGTCAACCTCAAGTCCCTCTATAAATCCAAAGGTTCACACTTAGGCATGTCAAGAACGCCACACCATGTCCTTATAGTCTTTGTCAGCATCAATTCCATGGCCTAGTTCATCTTGGGTGGGCGGCCCTCATGCCCACTTATAAATAGGGCAGATCATATGAAACGAATATTACTAACCAGGCTAAGAGAACAAAAAACATATACTCTCCAAGGCATGGACACAGAAGGTGGCTCTGTTCAACTTCTACTTTTCGTTCTCTTTTCGGGTTTTTTGTTCTTTGAGACATTTAAACTTGGCTCCTGCAATGATGATCTTCAAGTGGGTTGCAAGGAGATTGAGAAGAAAGCTCTCCTCAAGTTCAAAGAAGGCCTCACAGATCCTTCAGGCCGACTCTCTTCTTGGGTTGGAGATGATTGCTGTAAATGGAGAGGAGTGAGCTGCAAAAACCAAACTGGACATGTCATCAAGCTTAAACTCCGTAACCCATTTCCAAACAGCTATGATATCGATCAAACAACTCACGAATTGGGAGGTGAGGTCAATCCTTCTTTACTCAATTTAGAATATTTGAACTACTTGGACCTTAGCATGAACAATTTTGGAGGAATCCGAATTCCGAGGTTCCTTGGGTCCCTAAGAAAGCTCAGATATCTCAATCTTTCAAGTGCATCCTTTGGTGGCATCATCCCTCCAAATTTCAGAAATCTTTCGAGTTTGCGTTATCTCGATCTCGAGTCTTCAGTTGATGGATTGAAGGTGAATAACTTGCAATGGCTATCAAGTCTCAAGTCCTTGAAGTACCTTAATTTGGCAAGTGTAGACCTTAGCAAGGCTGCATCTTCTTGGCTTCCAACTGTAAATAAGCTTCCTTCTCTTGTGGAGTTGCATTTGCGCCAGTGTCAGCTATCCAACCTTCCAATCTCTCTTCCACTTGTTAATCTTACATCCCTTTTGGTCCTTGACCTCTCCAACAACGGTTTCGACTCCACAATACCTCACTGGCTGTTCAATCTCACTAGCCTTTCATATCTTAATCTCAATTCCAACAATCTCCATGGTGGACTTCCTGATGAATTTTCCAAGTTAACTTCCCTTGAAAACCTTGATCTATCTGAGAATGGCATTGAAGGTCAGTTATCGAGAGGTTTGCAAAATCTCTGCAACTTGCAGAATCTGGACCTTTCCACTAACAAGATTACCGGCGAAATATCTGAAGTTATCAATGGATTATCTGGGTGCAAAAATAACAGCTTAGAGATGTTGGATTTGGGGTACAACAAATTGACAGGCAGTCTCCCCGATTCAATGGGCCACCTTATAAACTTGCGATATGTTGCACTCCGGCAAAACTTGTTCGAAGGTTCGATTCCAGTAACCGTAGGGAACTTATCATCTTTGGAGGAATTGTACCTTTCAAACAACCAAATGAGTGGAAGCATCCCTCCAAGTCTTGGTCAACTGTCATCTTTAGTTGCGTTGGACATCTCTGAGAATTCATGGGAAGGTGTCATAACAGAAGCTCATCTGATGAATCTCACGAGCTTAAAGCAGATAAAACTCTATAAAGAATCTCCAAATATTTCCTTGGTTTTCAACATCGATTCTGATTGGATTCCTCCTTTTAAACTCATATACATTAACATTCGATCTTGCCAATTGGGCCCCAGATTTCCTCCATGGCTCAGAAATCAAAATGAGCTGATCACTGTGGTACTCAACAATGCAAATATTTCAGACAGCATACCAGACTGGTTCCTGAAGTTTGGTTTGCAACTCGACGAACTGGATGTTGCATACAATCAATTAAGGGGCACTGTACCCAACTCATTACAGTTCAAAGACTTGTCCAATGTCGATCTGAGCTCGAACCTCTTTGAGGGTCCTCTCCCTCTCTGGTCATCTAATGTGAGTACCCTATATCTAAGGGATAACTTGTTTTCTGGACCAATTCCTCCGGACATTGGTGAATTAATGCCTATTCTGACAGACTTGGATATTTCTAGGAACTCTTTAAATGGTAGCATTCCCTTGTCCATAGGTAATCTGATTGGTCTGACAACCCTAGTCATCTCGAATAATCTTCTTTCTGGAGAAATTCCACATTTTTGGAACAATATGCCATTCTTGTACATTGTGGATATGTCAAACAATAGCCTTTCTGGTACGATTCCAAGTTCAATTGCTTCTCTAAGATTCGTCAGATTCTTAATACTTTCTAGCAACAAGCTTTCAGGGGAACTTCCTTCTAGCTTGCAAAACTGCACTGAGATGTTCAGCCTAGATGTTGGAGACAATCAGCTATCTGGAAGGCTTCCAGCTTGGATAGGAGAAAGCATGACATCGTTATTAATTCTCCGTGTTCGGAACAATTCCTTTGCTGGAAACATACCTCCAAGTATATGTTACCTCTCTGTCCTTCACATATTGGACCTTTCACAAAATAAGCTGACAGGATTAGTTCCTCCCTGTATAGGGAACCTGACTGGCTTCAAAACTGAGGTTACACCTGAAACTGTGAGGTATGAGGGGCGATTGCAAGTCGTTGCCAAGGGAAGAATGCTTCAATATTACTCTACACTTTACCTTGTGAATAGCCTCGATATTTCGAGAAATAATTTATCTGGAGAGATGCCTAAAGAAGTTACAAGCCTGACATGGTTGGGCACCTTGAATTTGTCCATGAATCATATGACAGGGAACATACCTGCAAATATTGGAAGCTTCGAACGGTTAGAAACTCTTGACCTCTCAATGAACAACTTTTCAGGGTCTATTCCACCAACCATGGCTTCTTTGACTTTTCTGAATCACTTGAACCTGTCATATAACAACTTGTCTGGTAAAATTCCGACAGGCAATCAGTTCCAAACCCTGGACGATCCATCGATTTATGAGGGTAATGTTGCACTTTGTGGATTTCCGCTAATTGTCTCGTGCGTTAGCGATGACACGCCTCAAGCTCCTGCTGGGGAGAGTATTGGAGAAACAGATGATGCACTTGAAAAGATATTGTTCTCAATTTGCATAGGATCGGGATTCTTCCTGGGATTTTGGGGAGTCTGTGGCACTTTGATAGTGAAGCAGCGATGGAGAGACGCTTATTTCCATTTTCTTGAAGGAGTAAAAGATAGGATTTTTGTAGTGTTCTCTTTAAAACTCATTTATCTACTGAGGAAAGTCTTTGGATCTTAAAAATTTGGTCATATGTGGAGAGCTTGAAAAGTTTTAACATAGTACACGATATAAAATCAATAAATCAGACTGTGATAGAATAAACAACAACGTTTACAGTTGTTTCATACAAAATTTTAATATGGAGAATTACACTTAGATCGTTTGAAATTTATTATTTAATCACTCAGATTTTTTATATTTAAAATATTATATATAAATCTCTTAAAATACGCCCGTAACATTTAGATTTCGTCAATGTCAATTTTAGTAAATTATATTTATACCCTCTGAAGTTTGTTACGTACAATACTTTATCTTCTCAAGTTTAAAATATTATATTTAGACAAAAAATACTTCAATCAAAGATAAAATATCAAATATTTTAAATTTAACAATCAAAATTTATGTTCTATTATGACATATATTAAAATAAAATTAAAAAAAAAATCTATTTTTTTTTTAAAAAATCATAATTAATATATAATTATACTATCTATTTAACATCTAAATTAACACCTAAATTCTAACCATAGATATTTCTTGAAACTTTTTTTTTTGGGAGAATTTTAGTTTAACTTTAAATAAGATGTTTTGATATGTATGTTGGAGTTCATTGAAACTTAAATTAAGTAAATGTAACGCCCCAAGTCATAACAAATTATTTTTGAAAATGCTCAAAAATTAGTAATAGAAAATTCTATTACGAAACTATTTATGTTGTTGAAAAGCTACAGCAAATATGACCTATACTCAAAATTGAATTAATCGAGATCAACTTACTGAAAAACATCATGTAACATAAATAACAAAACTTGAACTTAATTTTAGAACTCACTTAAATTTCAGACAAATTTGAATGGAAAAGCTTCAAATTTGAACACCGTAATTCGAGTTAGTTTAAGAACATGTTCGTCGAGGAATAAAAATGGTTGATCCTTAAATAGGTATAAGAAATATTGAACTTAAAACTTCTTACATGCAAGAGAAGAAACTTAACCACTAAAAAAATTTCATCAGTCTCTCGTAAAATAATCCTATCTTAAACAACGCTCCTAACAATGTTACTTCCAATTTTCAATTCACAACCTATCAACCCACTTCCTCAAATACAAAACCCTGACCTCATTAGCATAGCTCCAAGACTCCATTAAAATTATATTGGACAGATCACTCTTAAAGATGACATATATAACCTAACAAAACAGAGCAAGAAAACTACATGCCTTATACACAATGAACCACTTCAACTGCTATGTCCAAGACCTCAATCGAATTCAAGAATGAATAAGGATGGAATATTTTCCTCATAAGCTCTACGTAAAACCCACAAAAACTGACCTTAGGAGTTCAGTTAGGCTTTACCAGTCCAATCTTGGTGAATGGTGTTCGGGGGATTTTTTGATTGATCATGGTTCGAATGACTTCATTAATGAGAAATGATGATACCAAGAAAATATTCTAAATATGAGCTCAGACAAAGAGGTCAGTCCAGGAGGGAGGTCGGATAGGGTATCCTTATCTCAGGGGTGCAGTCTTAGAGCTCACCCCAGGCAAGATAATAGAGAAAACACGGAGTGAACAGCTGGCTAATAGCAAGTGTATCCAAAGCAGTAGGAAGCTACAATCAAGGCATGAAATCTCAACCAACCAAAATCCTCCCCAAAAATCAAGAAGAATCCCACGAGTAAAGGGCAGAGCCGGATATCCCCTAGAGATAGGAATTGCTCTATAAATATTGTACTATGCCTCCATCGAGAGGCAGAGAACCCTACTTGTATCAAAGACATTTTGTAAAAACTTCTTTGAGAAGAATATAGACCCCAGGAGCATGAGCCTCCATTGAAGAGTGGATTAGCCGAGCTCCCCAGCCGGTGAACCACTATGTTTTCGTTGTGTCGCACATACCATACCTCAGATAACCAATTTATTCACCGATCATCATCACGAGCCTTGTAGCTCAGTTCCACACAAAATAGCGCCATTCGCGTCTTCTGCTCACACCCGTGGTTCTACACCATCAAGAAATAATTACAATTTTAACAGATCACAATTTCACAAATTTCTATGATAAAATATGTTCGTTTTCTATGATAAAATATGTTTAAAAAAAAATTTAAATACTCACCAGTGAAATTTAAAAAAACACAGGAGGTGTCATTGAGGATAGACTAATCTCCTGGGGCGTACATGAAATTCACCAAATTTGAATATCTTGTTGTTGGACTCGGGTCGGATCAGTTAGCCCTGTCTACCAGCTCGCTCTCTGATACGCCGACCACGACAAGTGTCACGGGGTAACTTTCGTTTTTCTTTCCGAGGCTACCTGTGAAGGCGTTGCCACTGCAACCAGCCACACAATCTCAAGAACAAGGGACAGAAACTCACACAGAGGCACACACACGAATTACTGGGACAACACTCCCAAACCTTATATATTGAACTCACAATTTACAAGGAACTCTCAAAATGCCAGAACACTCTCTCTGCCTTTTAGAATGCCCAAGCACTCCTATTTATATACAAGGAGCCTGGCAGTTGACACCCTCAACTGCCAAAGGGTTGTGACCCATGATCTGCCTATTCCTAGCAGACTTGATCAGCAGGTTTGTTCTCTGTGCAACACCTGGCAGGCAGTTCCATGCCCTCAGCAACTGCTATGGAACTGCTCTTTATCAGCATGCATCTGGACCATATTAAGGCTAGGAACGCCCAAACTGCTTCCCACAGACTAAGTCTGTTCAGCAACTGCCTCCACCCTCTTGGTCACATGCTTTGAGCAGCCATGTGCCAACCATGTGCTCACATTCAGCAACCAGCCTTGCATTACAAACCATTGTGCATGCTGGGTTCAACCCATGCCATGCAATCCGAAGCTATGCACCCACATTGCTTCAATTGAGCCCACCGCGTGCTGTCATGTTCAGCCGGGTGGTCTCGTGCTGCCTTGGTCCGCCCCAATCTGTCGAACCCATAGCGGCATCACCTTGATTCATTCCCATGACGTGCCTTGGTGCAAGGTGCCACCAAGATCGCCATTCTGTACCCAACTTAGTTAGGGTGTGACAACAAGGCCCAAATAGATATTTCTCCGTTTTATCCACATGTTCCCGCCACCACCAGTGACCAGCCAAACGCCGAAAACAATGGTCCTGTCCCTCCTCTCAGCTCCGCTACCATCCTCCGTCTCTCTCATCACATTCCACTCCACCACCACATGCGCAGTCCGCACCCCTTCACCACCACTACCCCCACAACTTTCTCTCCCAGCAAATCCTAACCCAACCTCTCTACCTTCCTTAACCTGCGCCCTCAATTGCCCCCACTTCCAAACGTACGCACCGCAGCCCCCCTACTCAAACCTCTCATTTTATCATCGCCTCTTCCCTATACGTTCATATAATTCGAGTTAATTACCTCTTATGCATTGCTTAAATTTGCAGGTGTTCAGGTTGTACTCACGAGTACAATCTCCACCGTCCGGCCATCCTCGACGAAGCCACTGAGTTCTTCAGGAAATTCGGTGTCTCTGATTTTGCCTTTGATTCTTGTAGACTGGTATACTTGATTGTGATAATCTTTTTCGATATGCCTAATTGACAAATTCGCATTTTTAAATCCAATGTTAGGTTTTTGATAAGCTGTTTGGCCTTTACAGTGGGGATGGAGGTGCCGTGCAAAGCTCGCTGTTCGTGGTTCGTCAACCAACCCTCTGATTGGGTTATATCAAGAGGGTACTCATAACATAGTCGATATTCCTGATTGTAAAGGTTAGAATTGCCTCCATATACATATATTTTCATATATCTATGAGTGTATTTTATAGTTCTATGGTTATATATTTGTTATTTTATCTGTCTGAACCTCTTGTTTCCTCAGCTCATCATCCAAACATCAATGCGGCTGTGGAACTCCTGAAACAAGGCTTGTTCTTTATCCTACATGTTAATCTTATTGTTGAATCTCCTTTTTGTCCTTTGAGGTTTAATTATTGTAAATTAGAATTAACGAAGATTCTTTCTAATGTATTTATTCATAATTTTATCAGGGATTATTGAGTTGCGTGTCGAGCCATATGATGAAGATCGGGGGACAGGCGAACTGCGATACGTTCAGGTGACTACTGTGGTTAATATCAATGAAATGAATAGAACTTACTTACTAAAAAAGCTTAATGGTTAAGTTTTGTAATGTTGTCTAATGTAATGGATAATGATCGGTTTCTGCAGATGGCAGTAACCACACATAACACGTCCCTTCCTGCCAGTGAAAGATATAGAAATGGTGGGTAGCTGAGTTTGTAGTATGACTGCCCTTTATATAAAGTCTAATATATGGCTTTGGTTTTTGAACCCTTGGACTGGGTTGGTTGAATGTGATATTTTTTGTGTAATTGCAGGAAAAGTACAGGTTTCTTTGGTTTGGAATACAAGAAATGAAAACTCCCCAAGTTCAGAAAAACTAAATGCTTTGGCCAATGTAAGTGCATCTTGTTTTGTTTATCTATAAATTTTAATCTTTGATGTTCCATTGTTTCAATATATCCATTCAGTTGCTTTGCTGATAATCGAGTTGTGGCTTGTAGTTCTTGTGGAGAAACAGTGGGCCGAAAACAAAAGTCTATTTGATCCATTCTGTTTGGGCTAATTTTCAGACATCAACCAACAATGTGAGCGAGTATTTTGCGCATGTGTGTGTGAGTGGGTTGAATATATGCACTGCTACATTTATTTAGTCTATGATAATTTGGTAATATCTTCTCCCAATTTTAAATATGAACCATCAATGATAAAAGATCAATGGAAATAATGCTGCATTTTTTGTGAGACTGTTTACCGTGCTGGTAAGATTTCTTGTGCCTGTTTCAAATGAGATAGATTTTCTTCTTCCTCTTATTTTGTTTTCTTTTTTAATAATCATCATTATTCTGTAGAACTATGAAGAATGTGAAATTGACACACGATAAACGGAAAGAAAATAAAATAGAAGTGTAAACTTTTTTTGGGTGAATAATGACAACACGAAGGGTTGACATGTCTAGGCTTTGATTTGTGGGTATCTTGCCATACTTCATCCTCTTGGTTACCTTGGTTGTAGAATCCTTGCTCTGCAGTAGAATTGACAAAGTGAAATGATCTCAGACACGACTACATGACCAATTTATGAGTTTGAGAGGTTGACCGTTGACCTCTGTGAAAGTTAACTACCTCCATCATTTTTTTCAGTAAGTCAAATTTAGTCTCCTTAAATTGTGTTGGATAGTGCAAAGATATCGGGTAGAGCACTTTAAGACTGCTGAGACCTCATGAATTAACAAATGTGTTTCGGTCAAACCCAGAAGAGAATTTATCCATTCATTGACATTCCAAATTGAGACATCAACTTCTCGTGTAGGATGGATAATGATAGAGTAGTATACTAAAATCTTATTTTTTTGTAGTGAAACTCGTTTTATTGATTAATAAAAGTTTGTTCTTTTCATTTTATTGAGAATCTGTATGGGCAAAATTTTTACATTATATTTAATATATGGTATGCATGTGTATCTTATATTTTACATTGTAGATAATCTGGTGTGTAGAATTCGGTTTACACACAGAAGATTAGATTATCGGATTCTTGTATAATATAGTATATGTTCACAATCCTAAATAAAATTGGACCACAATTGGTATGATTATAGTGTAATATTCTGGCATAGTCTGTCTTGACTATAGGAGACAGTTTGATGTTTCGGATTATTGCACTAATACACTTTGTGTATTGAACAGATCTATGTTGAGGTTATTATCTTTTACTGATTCAATTAGATAATAATTACCTAATGATTATTATAATTGTTTATTCTCTTAATCTCAAAATATTAGATTAAAATATTTAATTGTCATGTGCATATAATATTTATCACTTTAATTCATCAAAGGGTGAGATTTATATTGAATCAATAAGTTTGATGAATTGGGAGACGATGTTATTTATTTGGTGAAAATTAAATATTAATGGAAACCACGTTCTATTATTTAAATAGGTTGATGATGTCCTTTTGAGAAAACTCATAAGTTTTGTCAATGTCAAACTCTACGCGTGGATTTAATCCGATATGACAAATAAGTTGAATGGTAAGGTCTCAAGTAATAAAAAAAGTCTATTAAATATAATTGTCAGTAATTTATTTAATTTATGAACATCTGTAATCTTAAATGTGGGGAGATTATTAAGCATATAATAATAAGGAGCTCGAATGTAATTTTGAGATAAGGCTTAGGAGATCAATAATGTCTTTAGTGGACTAACTTATTATTAATAGGTTGTAAGACTTTTATTCTGGGTTGAATATAAGATTCCTAAGCTCATTGGAAGCCCGATCCTTATTTCTCTTTAGGGTTTCTATCATTGCCTATATATAGACGTCTGAGCTCTTTTATTCAGCATTTATTCTTTACTCACGTTTTTTAGAGGTTGAAAGAGAGAGCAAGGATTCGAAGGTCTTGGCAGCCCACACTGCATTCGGATTTTGATGTTTGGGGATATACGACAAAAGGTCGCGAGGTTCGTCGGGCTGTCCTTCGGTTACTTGTTGATTTTGTTCTGCGTTCATGCTGAGACGAGATCAATTCCGAGGGATCTTAAAAGTAAACCCTAATTCCGCCTTATAGGGTATTAAAAGAAAATTTTTGACATTCGATACATAAAGACTGTCAACGGCTCTTGAAATTTCCGTTCCAACAGATAAGTCATATGAAATTGGTTAGATCCACTTAGGACTGTATTGCCTCCTACACACTCTTACTGAACATAACTTTCTAGGTTTGTTTTAGATGCTCATGACTTGAAAGTGTTTTAACTAGTGACTACTCAAAAACAACAATTTATCTAAATATATATAACAACTAAATTATAGAGTGTTAAGAGTATTCGGGTTGAATGTGTAAATTGTCAATAGTGTTAGGGTAGTATGTGTAATTCTTAGTATTGTAAGTTAACTATAAATACAATGATATATGTGAACTAGGTCAAGCTTTTGACCTTGTTGTTGTTCCTCTCCAATATACTTATGTTAATTCTCCACACTTAACATGGTATCAGAGCATGGTTACAATCCTAAATGTATTTGTTGAATATATTTGTCTTCTGTTGTGTTGGCGTTACTGCTGCTCGTTGAAGCTCCAGTGGTGGTGTGGTTATCGGAGTTACAGTGGTGGTGTTGTGCTGACCATCGTGGTCGCGTCTGGTGGTGGTTGTAGTCGACTGTCGAAGTGGTTGTTCACCGAGTTTTGCTTCGGTGGTGTAGTTGACTGTGGTCGACGTTGTTGGCGGTGTAGCTGTGGTGGTGTGGCCATCGTGGTGGCCTGTCGCTCGTTGTGGTGGTGGAGGCGCAGTTGTCGCCGTCGTTTGGTGGTTGCGGTGGTGGTGAGGCTCAACCGAGGATTAGGGTTTTAGTGAACCCCAATCGAAGAAGAAGAACAGGAGCAGGAGCTCCACGGGTCAGATCTGATCGGGTCAAGCCTTTTTTAAAACAAAACCGGTTCGGTTCAGCCGGTTCATCGGTCCAGAGAGCCAAACCGGTCCGGTTCAGCGGTCCAGTCCCTACTTCCAACCCGGTTCAATGGTCCAGCCCCATTTTTGACCCCGGTTCAGTAGTTCAGCCTCCATTTTTGACCCGGTTCAGTGGTCCAGCCCACACTTTTGACCCGGTTCAGTGGTCCAGGGGGCTCATCCGGTCCGGTTCAGTTTTTTTAGCAGCCTTATTTCGTCCATTGTTGCACTATTATGGACCCCAAGCAAGATACCGGGTCCCTTACTCCATCTTTGCCACCCACCTCTACTCCTCCGACTATTATCAATGGTCCCATGACCTCTGTTAAACTCAATGGGACCAACTATACTTTATGGTCCCGCTCCGCTCAAGTTTTTCTTCGACGCAAAGGTTTTAAAAAGTATTTGGTGAACCCGAAACCCAAGGAAGATACTCCTGGGTATGACCAGTGGGAACAAGAGGACGCTCAGATTATTTCTTTATTATTGAATAGCATTGAGCCTAGTATTAGTTCTACATTACTTTATCTTGACACTGCCAAGGAGATATGAGATCACTTGGCCACTATGTATTCTGGTACCGGTAATTTTATCCGAGCTTATGAGGTGTGCAAGGAGTATTTCCTGCTGGAACAGAGTACTCTGAGTGTTGAGGATTATTACTCTCAAGTTCGGGGAGTTTGTGAGGAAATGAAGACCTACCACCCGTTTACTACTGATGCAGCAGTTTGACAAAAACAACATGAGGACATGAATGTTGTTAGATTTTTGGTAGGACTGAAACCTGAATATGAGGCTATTCGTTCTCAGATCTTGGGCGGTTCCAGTCTTCTCTCACTACTTGAGGTTTTCTCTCGCGTACAACGTGCTACTTTATCTCATTCAGGCATCAATCAGGGTGTCCCCACTAATCGCTCAGCCCTTGTGGTTCCTAGTAGTCATAGTGATGTTCGTCGTGGTGGTCGTGGTGGCCGTAGTGGTCGTAGTAGAGGCCGTACGGATGGTCGTAGTGGTGGCCGTAGTGGACCTCGTTTCTGTACTCATTGTGGCCGTGGAGGGCACTCTATTGACTTTTGTTGGGATCTACATGGAAAACCTTCTAGTGTTACGAATCAGGCTATCTATCAGGATGACACCTCTGTTGTTGCTTCCATACCTCGGTCGGTTCCACCAGACACCGGATCGGTTACTATTACACGAGAGGAGTATGCTCAGTTCCTGTCCCAGCAACAGGCTGTCCCATCTCCCTCCACTGTTACTTTTGCCCAGGTATTGCTTCCACTTGTTTACTGTCCTCCACTCGCAGTCCCTGGATCATAGACTCTGGCGTTTCTGACCACATGACTGGTGCCTCCGATATTTTTTCTACTTATCAGTCTGCTACTTCCACACATAATGTTACTTTTGCTAATGGTACTTATTCTAAAGTTTCAGGTATCGGGACTACTCATTTGAGTCTTGATGTGTCCCTATCTTCCATGTTATTTGTTCCTCAGTTTCCCTTTAGTTTACTTTCCATTAGTAAGATTACACGTTCTCTCAATTATTCTGTAACATTTTATCCCTCTTATTGTGTCTTTCAGGATCTCAAGACGAAGAGGAAGATTGGTACGGGGCATGAAGCTGGTGGTCTATATTACTTTGATTTTGCTTCCCCTACTCGGGCCCTGCAGGCCTCGTTGTCTCCTTTTGAATATCATTGTCGTCTTGGACACCCTTCTCTCAAGAATCTAAAGCGCCAAGTTCCAAGTCTGAGTTTTGTGTCGTCTTTGTCTTGTGAAGTTTGTCAACTTAGTAAGCATCACCGTGCGTCATTTCAGTCTAGAGTCCACAGTCGTGTGTCTAGTCCTTTTGAGTTGATACACTCTGATGTATGGGGTCCAATCAAGAATATTTCATTTAATAAATATCCTTATTTTGTGTCCTTTGTGGATGACTATTCTCGTGTGACTTGGTTATTTTTGATGCGAGCTCGGTCTGAATTATTCTCTATATTCGAGACCTTCCGTAAGGAAATAAAAACTCAGTATGGTTGTCGTATACGTATTTTACGTTTTGATAATGCTCGGGAATATGAATCTGATCATTTTTCAGCTTATCTTAGTAAAACTGGCATTATACATCAGACTTCATGTGCTTACACATCTCAACAGAACGGTGTTGCTGAACGCAAAAACCGTCATTTGTTGGAAGTTACTCGTGCCCTGTTATTCCAGATGAATATTCTCCGGTATTTTTGGAGTGATGCCGTTCTTACTGCTTGTCACCTTATTAATCGTATGCCATCCTCTGTGTTAAATGGACAGAGTCCATACTCTGTCATGTTTCCTGATAAACCCTTATTTTCCCTCACTCCTAGGATTTTTGGATGTGCTTGTTATGTTCACAATTTGGGTCCGGGGTTTGATAAACTTGATCCTCGAGCTACCAAATGTGTATTTCTTGGTTATTCTCGTACACAGAAGGGGTATCGTTGCTACAGTCCCTCTCTGCGACGATACTTTACTAGTGCCGATGTCACGTTTGAGGAATCTGTTCCATATTTTTCAGCACCTTCTCAGCCTTTGGATTTGGACTTTGGGTCATCTCTTGTACCACCATCTCTTCCATCATTTTCAGATATTCCGCTGCCCACTGTGTCACCATCTACTTTACCTCTTTGTGTATACTCCCGCCGTCCTCGACCATCGAATGAGGTGCCCGTACCGTCTTCCTCACCGTCTGCTGATCTTGGTCCATCAGGTAATTTAGACTCTCTACCTATTGCTCTTCGCAAAGGTACTCGTTCGTGTGTTACTAATCATCCCATTGCTCATTTTGTTTCATATGATGCCTTGTCTCCTGTCTTCTCTTGTTTTACCTCTCAATTATCTACTATATCTATTCCTAAGCGTTTACAGGATGCATTATCTGACTCTGGTTGGAGGAAAGCTATGGAGGATGAGATAGATGCCTTACATTCTAATGGAACTTGGGATCTCGTTCCTTTACCTCCTGGTAAACGAACTGTTAGTTGTCGCTGGGTGTACACTGTTAAATTTCTTCCAGATAGTTCTGTGGAGCGCCTCAAAGCCCGGCTAGTTGCAAAAGGCTTTACTCAGACCTATGGTGTTGATTATGAAGAGACTTTCTCTCCTGTTGCCAAATTTTCTTCTGTTCGTATTCTGATTTCTTTGGCTGCTAATCTTGGTTGGCCCTTGTTTCAATTAGACGTCAAAAATGTCTTCCTACATGGTGACTTGGTTGAAGAGGTATGCATGGAGCAGCCACCTGGGTTTACTGCTCAGGGAGAGTATGGTAAGAGTGTATGTCGGTTAAAGAAATTTTTGTATGGTTTGAAGCAGTCACCGAGGGCCTGGTTTGGCAAGTTTTCAGATGCAGTTTTAGAGTTTGGTCTTCTTCGATGTCAGACAGATCACTCTGTGTTTCATAGACAGACAGATGCTGGATATGTTCTATTGGTGGTCTATGTAGATGATATTGTGATGACTGGAAATGATTCTGAAGGGATTGCCAAGTTAAAAATATTCTTACAGGATCGATTTCATACTAAGGACTTGGGAAAGCTCAGGTATTTCTTGGGTATTGAAGTGGCTCGATCTAAACAGGATATTTGTTTATCCCAGAGAAAATATGTACTTGACATGCTAGAGAAAACAGGTTTGCTGGGTGGCAGACCTATTGATGTCCCTATGGATCCGAATCAGAAACTTTTGATGGATGATGGTGCACTCTTTGAGAATTCGGGTCGGTATCGCAGATTGGTTGGGAAGCTCAATTATCTCACTATTACTCGACCGGATATTTCCTATGCAGTCAGTATAGTAAGTCAGTTCATGGGGTGTCCTAGAGTCCCACATTGGGAGGCAGTTACTCGTATTCTGCGATATCTCAAACGTGCTCCTGGACTTGGACTGTTATATCGAGCTAATGGACATCTTAGAGTGGAAGGTTTCTCAGATGCTGATTGGGCTGGCTCTCCGTCTGATCGGAGATCAACCACTGGTTATTGTACTTTCTTAGGAGGTAACGTTGTCTCATGGAAAAGTAAGAAACAATCTGTGGTAGCAAGATCCAGTGCTGAGGCTGAGTATAGGGCAATGGCGCATACGACGAGTGAGTTGACTTGGCTACTACACTTCCTCCAGGAAATTGGGTTTCTAGTTCAACTTCCTCTACAGTTGTTCTGTGATAACCAAGCAGCTATCCATATCGCTGTCAATCCGGTGTTTCACGAGAGAACCAAACATATTGAGGTTGATTGTCATTTTATTCGGGATAAGATAGTAGCTGGGGGGATTACGACTCCATTTGTGAAATCTGAAGATCAGCTTGCAGATATGTTTACCAAAGCGTTGAGTCGTTCACGTCTTACGGCGATTTATTTCAAGCTTGGATTATATGATATATATAGTCCAGCTTGAGGGGGAGTGTTAAGAGTATTCGGGTTGAATGTGTAAATTGTCAATAGTGTTAGGGTAGTATGTGTAATTCTTAGTATTGTAAGTTAACTATAAATACAATGATATATGTGAACTAGGTCAAGCTTTTGACCTTGTTGTTGTTCCTCTCCAATATACTTATGTTAATCCTCCACACTGAACATAGAGGAAAGGGCTTATAACCACTCTTCCACTCTCATAACCACCATTCACTTGACATTTTTTCAAAAAAAAAAAATCCCGTCTAACTTCCTATTTGTTTTGAAATTTCTCCATTAATTAATAAGGGTGGGAGAGGGGTGAAGGCCGAAGGGTGAGGAAGGAGCTAGGAAACACGGATACTATATATATTTATTGTGAATTACAGGCATTACATGGGGACAATGCTATATATATTTATTTATATGTTTTTTTCTATTTTTGCTGGTGATGCAGATAATATTTGGTAATAGATGGAGACATCTCTTGGGAGAAAGAGACTTTTGGGAGCATATTGGAGGAATTGATGTTTCTTTGGCTCCATCAAGCTTTGGCCAAGCAAATATACGGGTAGAAATCCATTCCAGAAACTTATCTTTTTGTTATTTGTCGGAAACTGTGTATGCTGTCTATTAGTTTGTGACTATCGGACTTTTAACTTAGGGATGAATATGACATCAGATATTTGACATTTAACCTTTGTATTAAAATACAATTGTTTAACGTTTTAAATTATCCTGACTGGATTTGCCATTATCTTCGCCACAACTCATTTTCTTTGATCAGGCAGGACCACGCTAATGATGACTGCATCGAGATATCTATTTTTTTTTTCTTTCATTTTTATGATTAAGAACACCTCCCTTGCTCAATGTTTGAAAAATTCTTCTGGATTAGGCTTTTGACACTTTGCTCCGGAAGTTACAAAAGTGTGTTCCATTTGGCACATCAGTTGCTGATCTCTATGCGGGAGCTGGTGTCATTGGATTATCTCTGGCTGCCACAAGAAAATGCAGGCAAGTGTGGTGGTTTCAAGTGTTGTGAAGTACAAACTCTCATTCTTCTGTTCAACTGGAAGTGTTTTTCTTTACCGACATGATTGCTTTTGTTTCCAGGTCAGTTAAATGCATTGAGGTAAACAAAGAGTCAAAATTATCTTTTGAGAAAACAGCAGAACGCTTACCAAGCTTTGTAAATAGCAGCATCAGCTGGCATCACGCTGACACTTCAATTGTTAGTCTCCTATCCTTTCCTTAATTTGGGGGTTGGACTGGAGGAAGAATTTGAAACAATTTGGTTGACTGGGATACAATTTGTTTCCTGATTTTGGTAATTACAAAATTTATTTCATGGTTCAAAGTTCAAACAGTGTGATTAGTAGTTAGGAAACTTGAGACTTTTTAATCAGTCTTTGTGGGAAGTGGATATAGAGATTTGCTTTTGAATTAGGGCTACAAAATATGCGAAAATTGGGGTGAACGAAAAACTGGTCCAGTTGCAAAATGGATGAAGCGATTTTTTTTTTCCTTTTTTGAACTAATAATGCCAAAGCCAACCTTAAACAACTCTGTGGCATGTGAAGTATCCATGCAATGGTTTAGAGCTTATATTGTGATGTATACAATTTGTGCAGGAACCTCTTGCCTGGCTTGTGGGATCAGATGTTGTTGTGGTTGATCCTCCTAGGAAGGGGCTGGACCCCTCTCTGGTTAATGCGTTGCGGACTATATCATCGTTGGAGCACAAAGCCAAGTTACCCGAAGGGTAGTTCTGTTTCTGTGATTCTGTCCAATTGAAATCTAGAATATCAATGAGGATTCAAACAATGCAATACTCTGAGGACATTTAGCGCTTGAAAAGATGGTGCTTACTTTAATTGATTATTTCTACTTCAGTCTTAGCTTAAAGCTCAAAGATGAAAAGAGACCTTGGATTCTACGGGCAAGAGAAGCTTCGGTTCAGATTCAAAGCAGAACAACACTGGAGGAAATACAGTCACTGCCTCAGACTCTTATCTATATAAGTTGTGGATGGGAAAGTTTTAAAGAGGTATTTGTGGCTTTTATGCTATACATGGTTCCTGATAACTGCCATGAAGTAAGATCAGGTTTTGCTATCATTTTCAAAGTGTAAGTGTGAATCATTTTGTAAAGCTTCTAATACAGCAATTGTCTCACAGGATTGCATGTCATTGCTGTCTAGTAAGGCATGGCATTTGGACAAAGCCTATGGTTTCAATTTCTTCCCGGGAACCCACAGGTATCTGTGATATGTCTTTGCACGGAGCATTTTGAGTTAAACTTGTCGGGGTTCATCTTTGCATGATTGTTTAACCGATTTTGAGTTTGTAACATATTGGGACAAAAGATAAGCACGCGTCCTAATTCAATTGTGCAGATTAAATATTTTTCTTCATAAGTTTTCAAATTCTCCAACATATTCACAGGTTCTTGTGAATGCCAAAGATAGGGAGTTATATCTGGTTGGCTTCTCAGGAAAAAAAATATAAAGGCTCCCATGTGGCTGCCTTAATTTGTGCATCGCATGGACTGCACTGTTTGCTGATTTTTTACTTTTGCATTACATTCATAATATGATTGATGTTTCATCCATTAACAATGATGCGGGCTATGCTGCAGCATTGAGGTTTTGGCCATCTTTAAAAGAGGCTCGGGAGTACCTGTGAAGAAAAAGAAATCAGGAAAAAAGAAGAAAAAATCTTCTTGAGAAGCTTTTATTCGTGAATGCAGCATTTAAAGTGTCAAGAAAGTTCAGATGTGTCTCGGGAGTAAGTTGCATGATACACAAGCATGAAAGGATAAAGAATCCCTTGTCCAGAGAGATTTAGAACAGAAAGAATCCTATCCAAGATAATTTCTGTCTTTGCCCTAGTGGTTAAAAACTAATTTTTGTATTGTGACCAAAATAGTTTGATATATCGTAAATTTGAGGAAGTTTTTTCTGACATGTGATGTCTTCCTTCCTCCAGAATTTGATGAAAAAATTCAAAACTCAGAAAACTTATACTAAAGAACATTGAAAGAATGGTGTGATCCTGTAAAATAACAGTTTGCAGTGGTTCGGAGGGACTCAGTGTCCTTTTTTACTTCCATTAGGTTTTGCCAGATGAGGGAACACACTCAAAATGTTGTGAGCCCTCAAGTCTTGCCTGGTCAAGATCCCCACCACAGGAGACACCTACAAAAAGGAGCACATCATCAGGTGAGTTGCATCACTTCTTAACAATTTTATACTTTTACAGTACAGCTTTGTTGATTCTTACCCAAAAGTTTAATTTCGATTGGAAATCAGTTTACCCAGAAAGTTCCAACTATGTAAATAATGAAGTAGGTAGTGATTATTTTTGGGTGGATTCTAATATGAAAGACCTGGGAAAAGAACATTAAGACCATTACGCAATGTGTTGGGCGTGGAAGTGCAGTGAATAGTCAATTCTTTTTTAACTCACCCCAGCTGTTTGGTACTTGGGTACAATGAGCATATGGCGGAGCCCCACTTGCCTGAAGAGTACCATAGCCTTTGCCACTGATATGCTCTCCATCACCGTGTAAGGGGTTGTATTGGTGAGAGGATGCAAATCAACATACATCTCCATTTCATCCTTTGTGACAGCCACCTCTTCAATATTACACCACCTTTCAGCCAGATCTACCCAGGTAAATTTCTCTCTCACTTCCCAATCCTCTGTTCTCCTTCTCTCTTGCAGGAACCACTTCTTTTTTAGCACTAAAATGAGGTGAGCTCTTAGAACCAATCCATGCAGTTCAGTTGCTCCCGTTGCCAGACCTATTGGTGGCACCACCTCTTCATCTATGACGGGGAAACCATTGTGTGTGGTGTTTTGCAAGACGTCCACGATTCGACCCACTGTTTCAACTCCCCGCAGAGTAACTACAGGTGGCTTGACGTCAGCTAAATCGCCTACTGTAATATTTCTCATCCATGGCTCAGGATGTGCATCTAAGAAAGGGAGCCCTTTTAGATCCAGTATGATCTCATAGATGCTTGGGTTGATGCAGTCTCCAACGGTTTTGGCAATTAGAAGAACAAGCATTGTTATGGGTAGTAAGAGAAGATTGTTAGTAAGTTCAAGAAATATGACACAAAGGGAAACGGTCATTCGCATTGAGCCAGCCATGAGGGAGGCTGCACCAAGAACAGCGTACAGCCCCTGGTCAATGTTTGTGTATGACCCCATAGCAATACCTAGCATGCGGCCATAAGCCGAGCCCATTAGGATGATAGGGAGGAAAAGCCCAGATGGAACAGCGATGCCAAATGTGAAAAGTCCCAAGATGCAATACAGAGCAAAGAAAATAATAAGAGAGAAGATATGGAATTCTGTGGGAGTATTAGTCGAAAACACGTTCCGGACAGCATCATCATTGGTTGTAAGGAGGATAGTGGCTAGGTCGTTGTAGTAGCCATTTGGACAGTTGAATTGCTTGAAGTTTCCCACATGTCTGGTGGTGGGGCAGGGAGACTCTGGAAGGGAGGAATCACATGGTCTGCAACTGGCAAGAAAAGGGAGTCCATATAGGCATGCAGAGGTGAACAGTGAGACAGAGAGACTGAGAAAAATCTTATGTAGTTTTCCCTTCCTGCAGTATAACAGTAAAATACAAGCTTAGAAGTCAGAGCTATATGATTCTGGTTCAGTTCAGGTTTGGTTCTTTGGACAGTGGATTAATTCGTGATCATAAAAGTGAACCTCAATTTGAGGTTGAAATTTCGAACAACATACTAAAATGAAATTAGTTGAGGAGACTTAGTAGTTGGATCTGTGATTTGTTAGCATATAATTGGCTTTAGCAATTCTAGACTATGTTTGGGTCAATTCATAAATGGTTCTCTACATCTCTAGCTTGGTTTTCTGTGGCAGAACACTTGCCCAGCGTGACCATAATAGTGGTATATTCAAACAACCTGAAGAGAAACACGAGGATGCTTACTCATTAATGAGATTATAGACTCTGAGGACCTTGTGGAGAAGATGGTTGTAAAGGCTACCCAAAAGTCCACCAATGACTCCAATTACAGCGACGGGGAGGATGTCCACGACATGGTACCTCACAGTAACATCGCTCACATCAAACAGTATGAGTCCCCCTTGCCCAAAAAGTCCACAATTTCCTGATTTGCAGTATTCAACAAAAGCCCTGAGCACCACCACCACAACTGCTGTGCTGAAGAAAGTTCTCCAGAGGAGGGCACTTCTCCACCATGTTGCCACCTCTTCAAGAGCAAACAGAACACCGCCAACTGGAGCCCGAAAAGCAGCACATACCCCTGAAGAGGCACCACAGGTGATGAGGTCCCTGCGGTCACGATCATTGTTGAAGTAGCGGAGCCAGCGCCACTTGACGCGGTAATTGTCTGGCCCACCTTGGCCTAGTAATGAAGCAATGCAGCTGCCAATGTGCACCAATGGCCCTTCTTTTCCTAAATCTAGGCCCGCAGAGACGGCTCCAATGTTTCCAATGATCTGTAGTGGGAAGAGATGTCCGAAAATTCAGCTGGTAAAACAGGTATGAAAAACTTGTCCTATCTAATTTGATTTAATTGAGTGCATATGCTTGAGTAATTTAGTTTGTCACTGAATTTGATTCCAAGAAAATATCTTCCATGGATACCTCTACGGCTCTGCAAGATATTGGTTACGTACGTTGAAACTGAAGAATGGTATTCATTAACTTGTTTTACCTAATGGATATATCAAACTGCAAAAATGGATGCTTTTTGCTGTTGTGGATAGGGCTGCCATGAGCTGGGTCTGTCAGTCACCAAAAACAACCCAGAGGCCGAGCCCAACCCGACCCGTGGACCATAGTCTCTCCTATCTGGAACAGCCCATAGGCCACTCTTTTTAAAGTTTTTCATACTTAATTATAAGTAATAAGGTAAATAAATAAAAGTAATGTAATATATAAAGTATTATTCTTGGTTGGTTTGGCCCGACCGGTCGTAGTTTCTTGCCCAAGCTCAGCCTGGAACCTTGATAATTCTTGGCCTTTTTCATTCCAAGCCCAAGTCAAGGTCTCAATAAACTAACTCAAGCTCCATATTTTTCCACACTAGGCCACCATGACCACTCAGCCCATGTCCACCCCTAGTTCTAGAAGCTCACTTAGATATACATACAAGTGAAATTGCGTTCTCATCAAATCTAGATTGTAAATACATAATACAGTTGATCTAGAGGTGCAGGAGCAGTGAACATAACTCTTTCAATAGCCCTTGCAAAAGAAAGAAATATGGTAAAGATGAATTCCAGGTGTTGGAGTTCATTCAACTATAATAGGAGTAGGTGCTACTGCCACTACTTTTGTACCTATCGTCTTTGTCTGTTACCTTAAAAACTAAAGATTTTCATATTGCGTATATAATGAAAAGGGAGCTGCAAGAGAGACAAAGGCTTTCTAGTCCTTTCCTTTGATAGCGACTTAGAATGTCCTTCAGAGATCTTAAGGACTCACAAAGAAAGCTCCTCAGGCACCCAGGAAGACCAAATTACTTATATATAAGACAAAGCTTTATCTCTGACACCTCGGACTTTGCTTAGGTCAAGTGATTGTATCGACATATGGTGCAAAAACCATTATAAATACTTACGAAGATTTCTGTTGGTTCTACAATGGTGGCCCATGTCTTGATCCTACCAGAATGTTGTACTAAGTGGTTTGCCTTCTATCTATAGCAAACTCTTACTCTCATTTTGGATAGGTTGCTGCTCAGACACAAACCTGTGCTGTATTGCTTTGAATGGATGACACTGGTCACCACTCTATAGCCGACCTTTGTTTCTTGATCCGACCAAACATCACTAATAAGTGTGATTCAAATTCCTGATGTAATTTTATCATATGAGATAATGATCAGACAACTAGGGTTACTACTTCTTGGCAGAACCTAGATAAGAAAACATTTTTGTATTTCCCAGTCTAGAAGATGCTTCGACGATTGAATTACCTTCTGTGCAAACTGAAGCTCGTGACTGTAACTAGTAATGAAAGTGAAGTGATAACATTCTATCTGAAAGCCACACACCTTGACAACTAGTGTTGTAGCACCAAACATGTTGGGAGTGTCTACCCCATTGAGATAAGCTTTGATTTCAGGTATACCAGGCCCAGCTGCAGTAGGTGCAAAACACACACACAGAACTGTGGCCACCATGGTAAGTAGAAAATTAGCTCCGGTAAAATAAATGAATCCCATTAGGAACCTGCATTTAAGAAAATTATCACAAGTCTTCAACTCACAAGTCAAATTACGTTAAAAAAAATGTCAATTACTAAGGATATATCACAAAACCTTTTCTTTTCAACGTAGTGAACCACTGCGAGGAATTTGTACCCAGCAATGTTCTCAATTGCAAGGTTGATTAGGGTGGCAATAATACCAGTTAGAAGCCCAACTAGGAATGCCAGTGTCCATTTTAATACTATGTACTGCAATACTTGGACATTTGATCTGCTTCTCCAGTCATGCTTGAAGAGATCATTCTCGTTGATCCTGCATCAAAGTTGGTTAATGCATGATTATGATTATCAAAACCAGTAAGTTAAGATTTTTATGTTCTTACTCGTAGTCCAAGCTCTCAATATAAGAAACCTTGGCTCCAACCATGGCTAGTGGATTGGACGAAAGTGTTCTGTTTCTCTTGAGAAGGGGCTGGGTTAGGGAGTTGATTTCTATGTCTCTTTCTTCTTCATCTGCTAGTCCTCCCATGTTATTGGTTTTTGCTTCTGTAAACTGTCTCGACCCTTCCTCCATTAGAAGAATGGCCAGTAACTATGGATCAAGAAGCTTAGAGAAGCACCTGTGTCAGCTGGTCGTTGGTTCTGAAGTGGTACAGAGAGAGAGTTGCCCTCTCTATAAATATAAAGTTGGATAGATCTGAAATCATGTACTATATGGTCTATATAGTTGTGTTTGTCTTGTTCTCGTGAATGTTAGCATATAATTGGATTGTTTTTGGTATGTGGCAAATAGTTACATTGTTACATTGCTGGAGGGTATCTTGGGATGAAGGAAAGTGAACCAAGCACGTAATCATTCTTCACAAAAATTTTTTAGATAAATGAAGAAGGGCTAGTCCAAATGCACGACTCCTGCCATTGCGGAATTTCGAGAAAAAATCTGTCGGGATGTGAAGTTTTAGCCAATGTCAACTAAGGATACAATTTTTTTTTATGCTTTTACTGATATGTTTATTTATTTGTGGACTGGGTTTATTTCATTTGAGAGTTACCATGTTATGAACCTATCATTAAGCATGTAGACTATTACACGTTTGAAAGCTATGCATTTCGCGTGTTTCCTACATCTTTGATAGATAAAATGCTTTCTTTTGGGGTCAATGCTGTGCTACGCCCACATCTCCTACGAAGCCGAACCCACACACCCCAATCAAGATCAAAATTGTGCCTATGCTAATAGACTTCACCATCCACGTTACGTGTATATGTGTATTAGAATAGGAATCATTAGGCAATTCGATTGGCTCGATTTTTTTCATCCTATCTGATTACAACTTGGGATTGAATCTGTCTTGACAGATAAGCACCAGACCCAGTTGTCTGAAAGGACACGTGTTGCTATAAGGATGAGTCAATCACAAAGATCAAGGGTGGAAATAAAATGACCCTTCGGGAGATTTTTTTTGTTTATTTTGGGTCATTGGCCCTTCACTAGATTGAAAAGTCATTTTATCCACATCTATACTATACATGAATATTTTATGAATAACACTATGTATCCAAAATTTCTATCTCAAATCTCTATCTCAGATGAAGGGGCATTATTGGATGAATGGGTTCCATCAACTTTTTTAAATGGAACTCACTGATCTAATGGTCTTTCTTGATTTGGGATAAAAATTTAGAATACATAGCATTACTCATATTTTATGGTCTAGTGAACTGATTAAGCAATTAGTATGTTTGACTTTGTTCAGATATCATTTAAATGAAGGCATAATTTATACGTTGGCCTTTGGGGCCACATTACACGTCATTCAATCAAGTAATGGGTTTTTTTCCCCCCGGTTAGTCGTGTAATGTTGAATCAGAAGTCGATTTGCTATCTGTTAAGATTCATAGGCAGCCTGTGAGATGTTATCAGGATGCATGGCAAGCGTTAGTGCACCGGATAGCAGACAAATGAGGCCCACCTTCGACATGCCAGGCCATATAGCCTCTCTCTCTCTCTCTCTCTCTCTCTCTCTCTCTCTGGGCAAGCCTCATGTCTGCATGTGAATTAAATTAAACAAAAACAAACCTGGTAACGCTTTGCCATCCTAACTGTTACGGGGTCAAATTTTTCACTCAAATTTTTGCCTCGTTATGACATTGAGATTTATACTCAATTTAAATCAAACACTCAAAACCCTCATAGAAATACACACACGAACATAGTAGGGATAGGCAAGCAAACTCACACATAGCAGACAAGCTTTACAGGCCAATTTTGGTCAAACATTTTCTATCTCAACAAAGCTTAAAGAAATACTCAGTCATAGTTTGCTTACAAAACGTGCTCAACTCTCTACTGGTGCACTGCAAAAATCCAACATGTCTATTTAAAGCATTCAAAGTTGTGGTTACAAGCCTAATCGCTTAAGCAATTGCATGGCTGTTCAGATTTTCCCACGAAGTCACCCATAGTCTGTTGATGATGGTTGAGTCCCTCTGCCACTCCCACATCTATTGGTCATGGTAAAGGGCAGTTGTAATTGTTGGTTGACCCAGCTAGCAACTGCTCTCATTACTGTGCATGTTGAGTGCACATGCCAACATTCTGTACAAAACCACCCCTGCATGTCATGCACATGCTAGCAACCATCTAGAACTGTCACCATCTACAGGGCATATGCCACAACCGTTCGAAACCGACTCACATGTTGTGCATCTCCCTTCCTTGCAAGCCCACAAAACTTGATTAGCTATGTCTTCGTGTCTAGTCATGCCCAGCCCATGACTTGATCTTTCAAGTTAGCATTGTCCCATAAATCGAGCCACCTGGCTAGCCTTTGCTTGCATGTCTGCTTGTGCCCACGTGCTCGTGCATTAGTTGTTACGCGCCGCCATGCATGAGACTTCAATCACGCCATTGATTGCATCCAATCGTGTCCATGCATGAGCTGTCTCACTCAACCATGCATGGGTCTTCAATCACCCATTGATCATGTCCCACGTGCCCATGCATGCGTTGTCTCTCTCAACCATACATGAGACTTTAATCACCCATGGCTAGCATGAAGGGTTTGCTTCCTCAAGCGAAACCCAATTTGGTAAGGCATGGGCACCTCTGGACGAAGCTTCCCCATGCCAATGCCGAGCCTAAAACTCAAGGGGTAACAAACCACCTCTACCAGAAAAGCTCGACATCCTCGTCGAGAGGTTTTCCTCATTCTCCTTGATCTGATCTGGCTTAACACGCTTCTTCCTCTGATGGGCAGCCTTAACAAAAGCTATCATTGGACTCATCTAACAACCCTTGCTTAAAACAAGTAACATCATATGCAACATAACATCCGGTCCTCTGTCTTGCCCTTCCATAGGCAAAAAGTTATTGTTGTCCCATGACCGCCATCCGATCAGGGGCATGGCCTGAAAGCTTTGTGCCATGTTCCAGCTCCTTTCTGTGGTCACCTCCACATCCAGGCAGAAGGTTTTTGGGGAGATTTAGAGGCAAAATCTCAACACATTCCTCCAAACGTTTTACCGCTAACCCGGGCATCTTAACATTCTCAACAGGTTTATTCCCCATAAAAGCTGAAAGATACATTATATTGCTTTCTTGCAACCCAGCATCTATTTGCAAGGCGGACAACATCTCCATTTTTCGTTTGCTGTCTCTTTTGCTTTGGTCTACCACCTTTTGTGCAGGCACAAAGCATGTTGCTCCCTCGTCTGAGATCAACATTTCATTTAAGTGTGACATCGGCACCACCTTGGCCTTTACGAAGAACTAGTTTCCGTTGATGACGTTGAAGTCGTGCAAGGATATAGTCGCCATGCTCACACGGTCTTTCCACAGACCAACATTCAGGTTTGCCTCTGCATTTTTACGCACTGGAATTACTTCTGAATTGACAGTCTTAGCTTGCTTGAACTCTTGTTTAATTGTAAGCCAAATATTCCCACGTATTGCCATCAAGATGAGTCAATCACAAAGATCAAGGGTGGAAATAAAATGCCCCTTCGGGAGATTTTTTGTTTCTTTTGGGTCATTGACCCTTCACTAGATTGAAAAGTCATTTTATCCACATTTATACTATGCATGAATATTTTATGGTCTAGTGCACTGATTAAGCAATTAGTATGTTGAATTTGTACAGATATCATTTAAATGAAGGCATAATTTATATGTTGGCCTTTGGGGCCACATTACACGCCAGTCAATCAAGTAATGGGTTTTTTTTTTTCCTGTAAGTCAAGTAATGTTGAATCAGAAGTCGATTTGTTATCTGTAAAGATTCATAGACAACATGTGAGATGTTATCAGGATGCATGGCAAGCGTTAGTGCACCGGATAGCCATCTTTGACATGCCAGCCCATATTCTCTCTCTCTCTCTCTCTCTCTCTCTCTCTACCCGGTAACGCTTTGCCAGACTAACCTACATGTCGAACAGTAAGTCGTGAGATAAGCTTGCTGTACTTTTTTTGAACTTATATTGTTGAATTAGGTCAAATGTGATGTGTGTGTACATTCCCTCGCTTCCCATCCCCACACCCCCTCCCCCTGGCAAAAAAAAATGGTGATGTGGTTCTGTAATCTGTCTCTGTACTTTGATCCTCAAAGGAAACTATAATAGCCTACATTTTATATGCAGGCAATTTGCAACACCAGAGCATAAGCCCAGTAGAGGTCGCTTTCTGTTTAAACAAAGGCAATAGCGTCCAGGTGCCGTTGATCTGTGACACAGTAAGGGTGTTCATATGAACTCCCCTGATCAATCTGTCATAAAGTTTATTACATTCCTTCTCCAAAATACTGGGATTGCAAAGTAAATATGTGGACATATTTTTTCGGTGGTATTGGTCTCAGAATATGGACAATGTAAGACTGGTAGTATGGTCCAAGACTCGGGTAATCGGGTTTGACTCAGAAGAACGACAAAACTTGCACCTTTTTTGCCTCACTTTTATTTTTTGCAGGATAAATTCCTATCAGTGTTACTATAGTAACTGTAATGTATGTCACTGAGGAAATCAGAGATTATGAGAACCGTCACAAACAAAGCACATGGCTTGGTACAGCCACAATGTGAAAACTCTGGATTCTCCAAAACATTTTTGCCTTACATTCTCCAAATTCAAACAGGGATGTTATATGATGTTCTCTCATCGTGTTCATTATTTTTTCTTTGATTTATAGAATAATTGTGTTCATAACATTTTGTTCATTTGCCAAAAGCAGCCCTTAATGCAGAGGTAAGTTTACTCGTTGTGGTTTGGACGTCATGAGTTGAATAATATAAACAGCCTTTTGGACTGGAGATGTCGTGTGCATCTAACTTTTCACAGGTCGTACAGTGACAAAAACTTCGTACACTTGAGTCATCATATTAACAAACCTTGCAACAAATGCTTCCAAATGCCCCCTGCTATAGCTTTGCCCTACTAGTTTCATCGGTTGCTGGACTCATTTCCCAACATCAAACTCTTATACGATCAAAGGGCATCGCAACCTCAATAAACTGCTAAACATGATGTTTCTTTGCCCAGCCAAAAAAAAAAAGTAGTCAAAAAACTAAATGAGTTACTTTAATCTGATGTTCTAATGGTGATTTCGAAAACTTACAACGTATTAATAGAGTTCCTTATCCAAATTCTTCATTAAGATGGTCTACAACAATAATCTTGCTAACAAACTATACGGGCAATCAAGAATACTCCACAAAAGTTAAACAAGCTACTGAACTACAAGTATTGAACTACTGCAATTTTACGCCTTCTCTTTTTAGCAGTATAGAATTTTAATACTTCCATGATCCAATACAAAAAATTGTTATTCCACCTTATATACTATCTTCTCAAACAGTTTTACTTACAGAATATATTCAACTTATTCACATTTCACTGTGCAATTTTAATTTTCCAACTCATTGGAATCGTGGAACCACATAATGATTTGCACTCTGGTCTTTAGTTCCTTCATGAGCACCTCTCCTAAAACATCATGTATCTATGTTTTGTAGTTGTAGAACCTTCAGGACTGTCAGGAGGCAAGTCATACTACCCAGTACCCAACCCGTTTATTTTTCTAGAATCCTTTTCCAGTAACTTTATTTTAAGAGGTGAAACAGATGGTCTCAATTAGAAATCTCCAACCAAACCACATTTCCGCCAATTCTATTCTATCCCAACCAGTGGAAAAATGAGATCACAAAATGGTCATTCTTTTTTGTTCGTTGAATCACATAATAGAGAGTTGAGGTGAGAATTACATAACAGTCGCCTTACATACACAAAGCAAGGATCAAAAAACCATGATTTCATTACCAAATGCCAAAAAAGGGAATAATGTATGGAGTAAATTAGAAGAACTTGATTCTCCTGGGAACTTACATGGATTGAAAAGCCTCTCACAAGAAGAGCAGAACCCTACAGGAAGGTCCCAGGTATGAGAACAACAGTGAGAGCCATGCAGAGTCAGTTGGGAAGGCCACCTTCAGGAAGGTCCCAATTATCATCATCATCTTCCTTCTTGTTCTTCGAGGTTTCCTGCTTATCTTGTATTGAACCTCTTGGTGGGAAGCGTCTAATAATAAAATATGCAGATGAATAACAAACAATCATTTTCTGACAGAAAATTAACATATTTTTTCATAAAAATGCTATTCGGATGTTTGTAATGAAAATTGTAATTTTACTGCCAAGGGAAAAGAAAATCACCATTAGTGTAACCACACAAATGGACACGCCCAAACACACTTTAAGATTGTTGAAAGGTATACCATAGTAACCGAGACAGAAAGGGTTAAACTTAAAATGCAAAAACTACGAACAATTTACAAAACCTCTCTTCTTAGCTCACCACTACTCATCAAGATATGATATCGAGACCCATGCTACCAAATTTCCTGTCCAGAAAGTAGAGTTGAGCACAATCTTCCTCAACTGATAAAAGAGGAAAAGAGGGAAAAATAATGTGCTTTTTTGGATATCCTACAAAATTAAATTGCTCATTACCCAGTGTAAATGGATTTCTTGAAACAATATGCAACCAATTACCCAAGTAGAGGAGAAAACCTAAAGCAGAAACAATTCAACAGTTCTTGATAACATTCAGTCTGCAATGACTTACCAATGACCTCAAAGTCTATAGTATTAAACAGTAAAGCATTGTTATCGAGGTGCCTTGAATTCAATTTGATCTTAGGGCAAAGTTGTGGCGGTTTGATCTTTGAACTCCTGAAACAAGGCTTGCACTTGGATTGTCTGATGGGTTTTTTCATGTATAATGGACCTAATATGAAAGAGCCATCATGTGCTAGGGTTTCTACTTTCTAGTGTGTGTGTGTGTGTGTGTACAATTTTGTGACGGACTCATTAAGTACAAGAGGTTTTGGGTGTTGTGAACTCCCTCCTCTGTAAGACTCTAACCATTTTCCTTGATCTCCCTAGTGATTTCTATGGAATTTCTTCCTCTATTCACCCTAAGTTTTGTGTTTACTTGTTTGTGGTTGTGCCCTACAAAACCGAAACTTCTCAAAAATAATTTGAATACTCCAGGAAGCAGTAATGATTTATTACCAACGAACAAGAAAGAGAAAGAGAGTACAGAGTAGAGAGAGAGAGAGAGAGATGACCTCCTACGATTGCGCCGGGCAGCCTCACGGGTCTTGCGCTTCTTCTCGTCCTGCTTGTTCTCATGAAACCTTCTACGCTTACACTCTTGGATGACACCGGCCCTCATGACCTCTCTGCGAAACCGATTGAGAAGCTTCTCTTCGGGCTCGTTATCGTCCACGATGACCTGAACATTATACGCCGATCTAAAGAAAAGAGTATTGGAGTACGCAAGAGATGGACAGACCACAGACATAAGCTCACTGGAAGACGAAGAGGATAATGAAGATAAAGGGTAATTGTGGCCGTCTTTGGATATAACCAGTGGGGCCAACCCATCCCTGTTTCTTGATGATGGAATAGAATCGGAGGAGAGAGAGAGTTGTGGTGGTGGAGTTTTGGGTGATGGTGGTGGCTTTGAAGGTGTGAAAAAGGAGAAGAGATTGGCTATGGATGTGGCAGCCATTGGATTGAATTTTCTGAGCTTTTGGTTACTTTAGGATAGAAGATAAAACTGGCACTGGGAGTCTGGCACTGAGCTGAGTCATCTATTTTCCAAGGACGGGTCCGTGGTTCAATTGTCGAGTATCGGGTTCACCCGGTGTTGTTGGGTCTTCGACGACCCAACACACGGGGCCGATATCCTAAGTTAAAGTCCTCTACCAGACTTGGGATTGGAGATTTTGGGCTAGGCTTATCAGCAGGCTCATGTAAATGTCCCCCGGCTCGCTTTAATTTTTCTAAGAAAAAATTTGAAGGTCGGTCTTCTTATATGGACTTATTTAGACTTAAGTCCGTCGAGAAAATTTATTTGTTATAAAATTCGTTTCTTGTCAATTTTACCATACTATCCATTACCTTTAGAAATGAAATAAAATTAAAATTAAAAACTCTTAAATCTTACGAGTTTGACTAACATTAAAATCTTCTCTTTCATATCTATTTATATTCATATATAGGTTAAGAGTTTGATTAACATTAAAAAAAAAATAGTAATATGAACAGTAACATACTTAACAAAAGCAGTAACATAATAATAAAAAATAGTAACATGAATTTGAATATATAGGTTGTGTGTGTATATATATTAAGACTAAATTGAAATTCATGAACGGTAACATATTAAGACTAAATTGAAATTAAATTAAGCAACATAAACAGTAACATACTCAACAAAAATAGTAATATGAACAGTAACATAATAAAAAAATAGTAACATGAATTTAAAAAATATATATATATATATATATATATTCGGCTACCACTTTTCTCACCATAGCACCACCATCATCGCACATCCCGAGCAACGTCAACCATCATGTTGTTATCACCTCCACAACAACGCTCATTGCCACATAAAAACTCATTCAAATTCCACTTCGATAGCTTATTTTTTCTCCACACCGCCTCCACCACTATACTTGTATCATTTCCATAATAACCCAACGTGTATATATATATATATAGAGAGAGAGAGAATTTTGAATTTGATATATATATAAAGAGCTTTGAATTTAATATATATATATATAAAGAGAGAGAGAGAGAGAGAGAGAGTTTTGAATTTGAATTTTAAATTTATGATGAAAATTTTATTGACATATTTTAATTGACATTGAATTAAGGGATGACAACTTTTAAAATAGGAAATTAATTTAACTTCCTTTCAATGAAGGGTATTTTTGAGATAAAAAAAAGTGGACTTAAGTTATTACATATAATTTTAAACATGGATTTAACCCCTTATAAGTTTTTTTGCAGAACTTATCTCCAAACAAGTACATCTAGGGGGACTTACTTTCAATTTTCACTTTTCTAAACTTATCTTTTAATCTTGCAAGTTTAGTAACATTCACAAAAGATAATTATCCCCTTACGTTTATCTGTGCTTATTTAAGACATAAAATAGAATTGCACTTGATAAAGATGAAATTTTGGACATTAGCCGTCATAATTCCAGGACCCAATAAATCTTGCATCACCCACGGGCCCTAAATGAAGAGCCCGTAGCTTGTTTGTACTGAAAAAAGAAAGGGCCGAAGTTACGAGGCCAAGCCCAATATCACCAAAAGGTTTATAACCTAACCTGACCCCAATTTAATTCAATCTAACACGAACCCTAGAACATCCCGATGCACCACGTGTCCTAGGGACAAGAGAACCAACAATCACATAAGAGCATTAGTGTGCATAACCATCCAAGAATCGTGGGTACAATGGCGTCGGATAAACAATAACGCGGAATAGCAGAGATTGTGCCAGAACAGTAACAAAAGCCCCATAGAATCAACAAAAGGAAAGAAGAAGTCATCGAAAAACCTAGAAGGAACGACTTGTATAAAGGGAATACGATGAACCCTTCGTGAGATGATCATCTTTCCCACTGCACCCTTGAGCCTTAAACACGACAAGTAGAGTTTAAATCATATTCCCCTGTACGAACACAATTTTCGCATCACCATTGTATTCACCAAAAATTGAGTTATACACAACCTCAAGAAGCAAGAGATTCTGTTACAGTGGATGTAACCATAGTTTCCCGACTAAAGTGAACCACTTATATTTTATGTCTTTTCTGCCTCCATGAGCTAATATCTAAATCACCATAACTCACTAATCCACCCTAGAGCGTCACAGGCTGGGCTTAGGCTAGAAATTTCAAGCATTATCAATACTGATATTTGTTTTTCTCAAAGAATGATTAGTGATCCAATTACTTTTTAGTTTGGCATGTTGGATACAATTTCTATTGTAGATAAATTACTTGTAAACTTAACAATACGATACCGGCTGACATTCGATACTACTTATTTTTCCTAGACCCCAATATTCGACAACCTTTTGCATTGTACTGGATTTTTTTTCTGTCCCAACTACCTTATGCTATGCAACCCAAATTACATTCTTAATACCTAGGGGTGGCAAATGGGTGAGTTGGGTTGGTTATGGGTTAGGTTAAATTGGATTGGACTAAAATCAATCAAATCCATTTTTCACTCATCTAGTAAATGGGTTATAATAGGTTGAGTTTATAATGGGCTGGGTTAAACCAATTAACCCATAAAATAATTAAAATTCTTAATAGACACATTAGTACACCAAAACACACACACACGCACACACATTAGTAATGCTCTAAAATACAAATATACACACACACTAATACACCAAAACGCATACAAATTAATACATTAAAAATATACACACTAATACACTAAAATACACACTAATACACCAAAAATATACACACATATACTAACATAAAAATTAAAACACATTTAATAAAAAAAATACACATAATGGATGGTCAGTGGGTCGACCCATGGGTTATGGTGTAACCCATGGGTCATGGATCAACCCATGGGTCGTGGGTTATGGGCCACCTCGTGGGTCATTCATGGTGTACTAGTGTGTGTGTGTTTTTAGTGTACTAGTGTGTGTATATTTAGGTGCATTATTGTATATGCGTGTATTTTTTGGTGTAATAGTGTGTGTATTTTTTGGTATATTAGTACATTTATTTATTTTTATTACTTGTGTTATTTAAAAAAAAATAAATACTCAACTCAATGGGTACTCATTTGTAAACCATACTAACCCACTTAATTAAAATGAATCATATTACCCAACCTATTTAAACCCATATTAATTAATATACGTACCCAACCCATTTATTTATGGACGGATTGGACGGGTTAATGGGTAATGGGTTAAAATTGCCACCTCTATTTATACCCATCCCTAATACACTTGCATCTTACATTAGATGAAAAGGCTGATTTATAATTGTATACTGAAAATTACAAGTTGTTTGAGCTCATTGTAACAATTAACATGAAGCACCGAGATTGGCTCACTGGCCCCCTTTTAATTAATTTTAATTTATTTTTTTGTTATTGTTAGTGCTTATTACGAATTTTAATTTCAGTTTTTTTAATCAATTAGTTTCAAACCTATCAATTTTATTATCTTGCATATCATATGTTTGGTTGTTTTTGCACCTTATGCTTCAATAGTTATCAATCCCTGCCATGTTTCTTGCATCTGGGTAGTAATTCATTGTCTTATTCTTTCAATACATAACAACCATTGATGCCCTCTAATGTGTCCCTCTTAAAGTTTATTTACAATCTGCATTTCTTCTTTAAATTTTCCATTGGGCCAGCATTTACTGCCCATGAAAAAAGAATAAGATGACAACAGTATATAGTAATGTGCTGGATTACATTAAATTTTTCATACATATGGGGATCAGTGATTTTATGTTTGAAAGAAAGCATTTGCCTTAATATACTCAACAAACAGTGGAACCCTGTGCTAACCATCTCTAAGAGCAACTCCAAGTAGAGTTGTCAAAAATGGGATGTCAAATACCATTTTACAACCTTAAACAATGTTTTGACACCTCTGAATTGTATTTTTGCTCTAATGGTAAGTGCCCAAATAAGATGTCATTTTAATATTTCAATGTTTTTTTAAAAAAATATATAATTAAACTTAACGATTATATCTTAACGAATATAATTTTTATAACGATCGCAATTTAACAGATATATTTTTATAGTAAAAATTTAAAATTTAAAATTTAATAGTACAATATAACAATACAAAAAAATTAATAGTATAATATAACAATACAATTAAATAACATGTTGTAATATCACAATAACAAAATAATTTAATAGTGTAATATACGAATACTAAAAACTTTGGAAGTACAAAATATCATTTCCCCTAAAATAAATATAAGCCCAATCTAGAACGCGCTCCAGAACAAACCCTCCCTTTCCCCTTCTACTCTCATACCCTTCTCCTTTCCCTAAATCCTAACCCTAACAAAATCAATCAAAATTAAAACATCCATAACTTTGAAACTTCTATTCTGGTGAGTAAAGTTCACTTCAGATGACAGAAGATGAGTTTTCGATATCAAAAACAAGGAGATTTTGATATCAAGGAAGCAATTTTCAAGCAAGCCACACCAACAATTTTTAAGCAAGTCTTCTTTCTCTTTCCTCTCTCTATATTTTTATAAAAATTTTGGGTAAAAAATAGCCGCGGAGTGGAACAATAATCACCAACTACTATTTTGCAACCTCTCAATTCTCTCTCTAAAATTACCAAATATGTTACCCCAACATCTTAGATGTCATTTTACCACCTCTGATGTCTTAGATGTCATTTTACCACCTCTGATATCACCTCCGTTAGAATACAAATTTTTGCAATTAGGATACCATTTTAACGATTATGGGTATACCACCCCAGATGGCAACTCCCGTTGGAGTTACTTCAAGGGAGATGGCATATAATATAGCATTCCTCATATGTTATTCCAAATTCAAAAATGTTCACTCTAAAGGAGGTGACATATGGAGTTTAAAAATGGCATCAAAAAGATTGGAATGACATTTTTGGTAACTCGGGAGAAAAAAATTGAAAAGTTGCAAATGAGTTAGACAATATAAATCCGTTAAATGACTATACATCTAACGATTCATATAAATTAAAGAACAAAAACATATAAATGGTACTCCATTTTGACAATTGCCATTAAAACAAATTTATAATTAAGGAGTATCAAAACACATAAACTGACATTTAACACCTCAACTATGACAACTCCCTTGGAGATACTCAAGGTTTATATTTCACTCCTACTGATTTTAGTGTGCACATAGCAAATAGAATAGTTTTAGCAGTCTCATACCTACTTCCTTTTTTTGTTCTTTTTGTTCTTTTTGCAGCTCTCATTTCACACTGATTTTTGTCATGGACTTGGTCTAATTTTTGTTATGAACTTTATTTGGGCACCCTCGTGTTTATGTGTTCTGGATCAAAAGTTATAGACTCAAGACTCAAAAACATCACACCCATAGACTAATCAAAACAAAACTCGACAATAAGATATATAAGAACAACAAGCAGATACAGAAGCAAGAAATTTCAAGAGGCGGCCTCAGAGATCTTGGTGGATAGGAATCATCAGATGGGTTTTGAGAAAAACCCATCAAGAGTAGCAAATATTATTCACTCATCAATGGCACACCAGATTCAATTCATAAATGAATCGTTATACACAGACACAAAACATAAATATAAAACAAAAGCAAAAATAAAATGAAAGTGGAATGAGATTGAGATTGAAAGTTATGATGGGTCAGAAGTAGCTGGTTACTAATCACATAAGAAATCAGTGGGAATCCGTCTGATTTATTCATCACACCCACATCATAACCAGCAAATATTCAAAAAATAAAACAAAAATTGAAAACCAGAAGTATATTTTTGTACTAAAATAGATCAAAATTCTATCAAAAATAATGAAGAACCCAGGAAATATTCAAAGAAAAAATAAATGGCTAGCTTAAGTTTTGTAATGTAGCATCATTTACTGAACCTCCGGCCAATGGTAAAAGCAATGGAGGCTCACCCAAAAATGATGCAGGTGATTTCCCTGATGTTTACGATTAGATTTCTTCACTTGGGAAACAAAATCTAAGGATTTAATCTACATAAGGTTCGTAATCGAAACAAACATAAGAGGCTAAAATGGGTTGTTTGTGGATCTACTTCATGTACATAAGAAATGAAATACCTATAATACTATCTTACCTTTGATTTTGGTTCGCCGCAGAGTCTCAACCGAGATCGCTTCTTCCCCATTATATAGACAGATGGGTGAAGAGAGAAAGTCTGCTTAGGGTTTTAGCGCGTTTCGACATAGAAAATCTGTCTAGTGACCCGTTACTGGTGATTGAGCTGGGCTCAACTTAATACGAACTTGGCCCACATCAATGTTATCCCCATTTGGCCCATGTTAAAGAAAATAGAAGTAATGATATCCAGGGGTGAAAATAAGCAAAACGTTCCATTTTATATGAATTTGATCGGATTGCATACAAGTTTCTTCTCTCTTTTTTCAAGTTCATAGCTATCGAATATTCTTATGGAGAGCATTAGTTAAATATTTTATGATTTTGAGATTTTTGAGGTAATTATATTTTGACAAAAAAATTATGAATATTGATCGAATAAAAAGTATTTGAAACTTGACCTGAAATTCCTTTTTCCGCGAAGTCAAACAATTACAGCATATGATTTGTGGAGTGTTATTCAGTTTAAGAATATATTGTACACCTTAAACAAACTCACACATAGGATCGATGGTTAACCTAATGGCCAGAAAAGAACACACCATTGTGAATGTGATGTTCTTTGAGGACTATTCTTCTCAACGGAAAGTAGAGAAACAATCCTCAAGAACAATGATGAACTAAAACATTTTTCTCTCAAATCCAATTAGGCTTAGATTAGGGGCTGACAGACTGGGCCAACAATGATATTTATAGGTTCGTGACTTCAAACCCAGAACAATTTTTCTAGTGACCATAGCAACGCACACAAAATAATGATCGTTGTGATGTAATATCAGCATCTAACAAAAATCCTGTTTAAATTCATGACATTTGAGTTACCATTGAGGAGAATTGTAGGGTATTTTTTCAAATATAGATAATATGGCTTAGCCATTGGGGCAATCTGCTCGCCTCATGCCTATGCAAAAAATTACAGTACCCAACAAATGGATTAAGAAATAATCTCAGAATTAATCCAAAAGCTCGTGAATCGGTGCTTACGCATATAATGCATTTCTTGCCCCTTTCAACTAAAAGGTAATCCAATATTAATACTTGGTAAATCAAAAGAGTCTAGCTAAATACCAGAATTTTAAAATACACCCATGAGAAACAAAATCAGAGTCCAAGGCATCATGAATCATCACATTGAAAAAGATACTCCATTATACTATACTGTTCTCTTGTATTAAGCCTACAGATTCGAGTGACCAACCCGAACATGTACCCTGTGCCAAGAAGTGTTCAGTATTCCTCTCAAGTTCCAAATGACTTCAACATTTGCGGGTTGGACATTTGCAGCCGTATCCACCTGATGGTATACTAGACAAATTAGTGCAGAACCACAAGCAGAAACTACAGCAGGGCTCAAGTCAGCACTATGAGTCAAACTACTACAACTTTAGGTTGTAGGAAGATAACACCATTTAACCTATGCCAGTTTTACTTTGTACTCATACACTGTCATTGTAAGTTCAAACCTTAGGACAAACAGTTTGTGTAAATAATACCAAAAGTTAAATCTATACTAAATTTACCCCTCCACCTGTCTATTAATGAAGACTAAATTAGGTGTCCTCGAGTTCATTCAATTGTGATTTTTGCAAGTGATACGGCCTTTCTTTACCAAAAACCAAATTTGAGTAAACAATTCTGTTGTGGTACTTACCGCTTTGGCAACTATCTCTGCAATCGAGGGAATATCAGTCACAACCTCAAAAAACACCCATGCCCATTTGTCGCTACTTGTATCATCGGAAATGTATGGAATGCCAGTTTTCTGGTATCTGGAGGCTTCCACCCAGGTTTTGCCACCGTCAATAGACACATCCACCCTCTCGATCCCACGACCACCACCCGAAACTGCATATCCCTTAATAGTTATCTGCGCAACACATTACATTGTTAGAACTTTGAGTTAGATTATTCAACATGATACCAGAGCTAAATTTCCAGAGGTTTTGGGTAAGACCCTTTATTTTAATTTCATCAACTTGGGAATTGGTTCTCCCTTAGTCCTTTATTCATGCCACAAACACACTTATGCAAGCAAGGGACTATTAAAGCTTTTCCCACATCTACTGTCTCGTCTAAATTTTAATATAAAGTAGAGCTTGTACAATTCTCAAGGCTCTTGTATACATGCAGTACACAATGATTGAGGTATATTTATTCCCCACATATAATCATCAGAACCTGAAATTGCATATATTACTCACCTCCCCATGCTTTACCACGTTCACATCCTCCAAGGAACATATTACACACTGTCAAGCAGCAAACATTTCAGTAATAGTTAAAGAACTGTAGCCCAGCATCAGGTTCAATTTCTTAAAGATTTAACAGCAATTTACATCTCACATTGCATTACTTTCTCACTATTTCTCCAAGTGTCAGCCAGTAACTTGCAATAGTAACAGTAGATCCTTACACAATGTTTTCCAAACACAAAATAGATCAGACAAACACAAAACTGGAACCTCTAAACATGGATTAATAAATGATCTCATCTTCATGATTTGTATGACATTATTTTTCAATCAGGCCACAGGTCTAAGTTTAGAATCACATCACTTTATTGCATTGAAATCATACAAGAATGCCTCCATAGTTATGATAGCAGATTATCATAGTAAAACGTATAACCTATTAAAAAAGAAAAAAAGAAAAATCAAGCAAACACCTGAACGGGGAAATCCATTTGCGGTCTCCGGGTAGACCAATTGATGTTGTCCCAGTTAACTGATGGCGGAAACATTTTATAGTCCTTTTGCATAAAAAAGCCCTGCACAGTGACAATCCAATTTCAGTCTCAAAATAGTCTGACGAGAAGGAGGTATGACAACGTTTAAAGGAAAAAGAATAATCAATTTGTCAACCTGGCATTCCTCGGGAATTATATTAACGGACTCAAGCCATTTAACAGAACGGGCCCCAATGACACCTGGGACAACTACACGCAATGGATAGCCATGATCCCTGTTAATGGGCTTTGGCACCATTGCAGACCAGTAAATCAGTACTAGTGTAAGAAGACATTAATAAGAAGAAAGGAAAGGCATAAAAGTAAACATACAAAAATTACACAGCTGAGCTACATAATGTTCAATGGTCATGACTCATGAAAGCCTTGTGCAAAACAAAAATCTTAGACTACGTGTTGTGCCATCTCACTCTTGTCAGAAACAAGTTATATATTAGAGTCAAAGAATCTGGCACAATCAAACGAAGAGGTGTGTGTGTTTGGATTCACTAATTTATTGGAATAATCATATCTTGACATGAGAGGAACCCACAAAACACTATAGGATTTGCCAACTCAAATTTTTGTAGCACGACAAATGAATTAACACTGCGGTTTGAAAAAAGTACTTGTATATAAAAACTGAGAACATCATGAAATTTATAACAAAACAAGCAAGAGTAGTTAACATATAATAAATAAGTACATGTTACCTCTCCATTCATCTCATATGCAAGTAAAACATCAGCTTCAGGGTTTGTGGCCTGACTTAAAGGGATTGACGCCTTATAAGGACCCCCATTCTCCTCCTATAGATATCCATTTATCACAAAGTCAAGAAGTCCAATCATTATCTGTAAAGTAGCAAAGAGATTTCTATCTCTCCCCCATGTTTTGGATTTTTTTTTTGTGTGGGTGGGGCCTCTAAAATTTCATGCAAATAGGATTCAGAAGGCTAAGACAATAACCTTACACTTATCAATGCTTACAAATTCCACATGCTTTCCACCTGATGGTGTGGTGCCAGTCCACTTAGGTACTCCAACCAGTTCAAGAACATCTGCCAATTTGGCACCACCCCAGACAGCTGAAAGAGTTGTGAAGGCATATGAGAAGTTAAAAACAATGCTGGAACAAGAGAAATCATTAAGCATAATCAAATATCTATTAAAAGACACATCCATCATCACATAAGCTAGAATGAAGAAATAATAATCAACTGCACACACCCTTGTCCCATTTAGTGACTAGTTCCAATGGCATACACATGTATTTTTCATTTTTTCATAGTCAGGAGCTAAAAACAAATGTCAATTTTCATATTTAACAGAGTCACAAAATAGTGGGTACATATCTTTGCAATCACATATTGGCCAAAATACCAGTTCCTTTAATTTAATAATCGTCACCATGAAAACCTAGACAGAAAGGACAAAGGTGCACCAATAGTTGGACAAACAATTAATCGCCGCATCTAAATATGATCATACAGCATCATAAAATCTAACTTAACATCACTAAACGGGCTACGAATGCAGAAGATTTTTCTAATTATTTTATACCTAAACCATCACCATTATTGCTAATCTGGAGTCAGATTGAGCCATTTTCTGTTAAATAACAAATCAGTGTCTTTTTCTCACTAGCTAACCCATGTCCTATCTGATCTTCCTATTGTCCTTGGCCAATTAAAGCAGCTTCAGTATGTATGCTTGAGATACATAGCATAATACTGATTCAGATTTTCCTATTTAAGGGGTAAATTTTTCATTGCACCTATCAATTAGAAAACTGCAGCCAAACCCAATACTTTACTTTGAGTACACAAACTAATGGGTGATTCTGTATTAATTAACTTGTGGATATCCTGAATTGTTGCATGTATCGGACTCGATAGGGGCTGAAGGAATCTAGATCCTGTTGGAATGCAGATAATAAACTGCCCATGGAAACATACTAAATACCAGATTATATCATATTCCAGCCCATAGCATCAGCGAATACATGAAAGGTGAGTTTCCTCAAGTTGTCATCATTTTCTGCATGATTACAAACCCAACAATCTGCTGTAGGCAGATCATCCAATGATTAATCACATCAAGTCCCTACTTTTATCATTCAAAATTCTGCACATTTAAAATAGTGCCAAGACATTGAATCAAGAATCCCTGGTCAGGAAACTAACCATTTCCTATAGCAGCAACATCCCAGCCAACTCCTTTCACCTTTCTGGTTTTGCTCATTGCAGTTCTCCTATTACCCGCACACTATACAAGTCAAAACAGGCCTTATTAACAATTTATTATTCATTAAGGACATACCTGACCCATAGTCTATCTTACAACCTAACAGCAGAGTCTCCAACCAGACAAGTTCAAGAACAATAGGCCCACAAGGTATGTAGAAAACTTACCTGTAAAGTGGCAGTGATGTTATACTTTGCAAGCTTCCTAGTATATAAATGACAACACCAGAACATTATTTTACTATCTTCGTAAAAGGGTAAGAAATATTAACATCATAGAATATAAACCCACAACTCACAAAATATCATTCATGAACAACTTTTTGGGATTTCCAATCAGACCAGTAATGGAAATACAATATCTGCTCAGCAAAACAGGTTGTCATTATGTCAAACATATAGACTCCAAACATTATACAAATTCTGATAAATAAAAAGGGATGAAGAAAAAGGACAGGAAATGACTTTTCTATGTCATCAACTATTGGTATCGGTCCATGGTTTCTCTTGTAAAAGAAATCCACAGGAGTCACGTAAGAGGAAATCAAGGCTGAGCGAGGTGGCTCTGCATTAAAGGGTTCCTGCAATAGAAATGGAAGAAAATTAATTGCTTATAAATAAAAAGTTTTATGAAGGATAGAAAATAGCACGCAAAAAAATATATATTCATACTATGCTAGTGAAAAGGATAGTCAAAAATCAAAAGTACCTCAGCAAGCAACATTCATGCAATAGACAAAAAATAATCAAAATCCCAGAATGCATGGGCTTTTAAATAATCTTATCATAAACTATATTCCCCCATGTATGGAATAAAAACCTGAGGACAATTTTGTTATTCAATAGCTTCATTCACTCTAATTCCCATGATAAGGAGTTACAGATTCAGTATAAGCAAATGTACACAGACAATAAAATTAAAATTAACCTATATAATTATAGAACTGTAAAAAGTGGCCAAAATGAGCCCGCATGTACGAAAAATCTACAGTTCGACAAAAGAAAATCCCCATGATATTTTATTTTTTGCCTTTGTTTTTTTCGAAACAAATGAACTGTGTTATGAATTATGACTTGATGGCCAGCAAAAAACCATATAATTAAGTACTTCACACACACAGATAAGAAAGGCATGGTAGAAGAACATCAAAATCAGGCTTCAAGACTATAATAGGACAATTGGATCATATCCTGTAAAAACAACTTCAAATTCAAATCAATTCAGAAGCATTTCAATGTGCATATGCAATATGCAGATAAGGAGGGAAAGAGACAGAGAGACTTGCCTTGGAATTAATTTGAAGGCATGGATGACGAGGTGGTTCTTGTGAATAATCAGATGGTCCTCTTATTCCCGGCATTTTTAATCTTCGATTATCTACGACTTACCCGCGCAGATTTGAGGATGGATGCGACGGAGAAAGACAGAGCGAACGACTGTGTGTGTGTGTGTGTGTGTGAGTGATGTTCCCAGTTTGTGACGAGCTACGCCATCACCGCCACGAAAAACTTAGTTATATGTGGCTCCCATTCTCGGACCTGTATTGACTGGTGGTTATCGTATTGATGGATAGATCCGAAATTTGGTGGATCGTTCCATAAAGTTTCCGCACTAAAATTTGTGGGATAATTGCATTAAAAATCTTTAAAATATGAAATTTGTCTTATTTTAATCTATAATGTTTTAATTATATCATTTTAGTCTTTAAAATATTTAATATGTTTTATATAATTCTTCAAACCCGAATTGTTAACATTTTTTATCATAAATTCGTCACATAATACTTTTTTATCATAAATTTTGTGCGACAAGTTTTTTATCATAAATTTTGTGCGACAAGTTTATGATAAAAAATCGTTTGCAATCTAGGCACTGTCTGCTTGAGAGACCATATAAAAAAATAGGGCAAAATCTAGTTTACCCCCTTGTGATTTGGTCATTGTGCACATCACCTCCTTGTCATTCAAAAATCAACACACAACCCCCTTGTGTTGTTGGACTAAAGTGCGACCGTTACTATTTCTGTCACTTTTGACAGAAATTGTACTGCACGCGCCAAATTTGCAAGTATAGATGTAAAACATTTAAGTCAAAGTAAAAATTCAATCTAAAAGTCCAAATATACCCTTGTGATGTTTCAAAAAGACATTTTTTTTATTTTCTTATACATTTTACTGTTAGAAAAAAAAACTCCTTATCTCTCTCTCTCCAAAACTACATTTTTTTATTTTCTTCATCTTCTCCAGATCTAGCCTCTCGCCTCCTCCTCCTCCCTATCTCTCTCTTATAATTTTTCTTGTGGTTTTCGGTGGGGAT
>CM042190.1:33632676-33643424 GCA_023539305.1 Ilex asprella
CTGGTTAAAGAGTCCTGGTTAGCTATTTTTGATAGTTTTCTCCTCAAATTTGGCTCCAAGAGACTAGGTATTCCACTATCTATTTCCATAGCTCTTTTTTCACTCGCTGGTTGTAGTTAGCTCCCTTCTCCCTCGCTGGCGCCAATCTCCTCTCCACTCTCTCTCTCTCTCTCTCTCACATTAAAGCCCCAAAGCACAGAAGCTCCACAACACTCGAAGCTCCACCGACTGAGGCTCCACCGGTATGGTCTCTTTCTCTCTTAGAATGGGGTTTCGTGAGAATCGATCTTTTTGGGTTTCGTGAGAATTGATCATTTTGTAGTTCATCTGCGTATTTTCTGTTCAAATTGATTTGTTGGGGACATTGGATTTGATAAATAGAATTGTTCAAATTGATTTGTTGGGTTTTGTGAGAAGCTCAAATTGATTTCCATAGTTTCGTGAGTAGCTCAAATCTGTGCGCAGCTCAAATTGATTTCCATGGTTCTCTGCTTGGGTTTCAGATTGTTGAAAATGAGCATCAAATTGATTTGTGGGTTTATCATGAGCTAACCAGCTTGCATATGCACTTAAGTAAACATGGATCTTTCATCATTATTAGTGATGCCTGCAATATACTCGTAATAACTAGAATAGGTTGTAGCAATAGTTCAAATGATTGATTTTTATCTTATTTTTAGGGTTAGTTTTGAGTTCAAGAGTTATTTGAAATTGATGATTATCTTCAGCAAGTTCAGGTTTACATTATAGAAACACTTTTTTTTTTTTTTCTTTTTTTTTCTTTTTTTTTATGAGGATCAACAGTGGTTCCCCACCTCCCCCCTTGGGTGACTCGAACCCACGACCTGACGGTTGTAGGAGAAGCGTCTTACCACATGAACTGCGCTTCGTTGTCACATTATAGAAACACTGATAACTCGTTTGGTTGTCGTATTAGAAACGGATGAATTAGATATAATAATTCAGTCTCATACAATACGAAAGGACAAAAGACAAGATTAAATATCGTATTAGAATAATACGTAATTTTATCAAGTGTTTGGTAATACACAATATAAGCGTTGGATAGTAGTTATTTAATCTAAACGGTTGTTTAGTTAGAGAATTATTTCATCGTATTAATGTTGAATTTAACAAACATATCTTCAGTCATTGTTTGTTACATTGATGACAACTTGATTTTATCAATTAGGGGTTATAATAGTAAATATGTAGAATAATACGTTTGAGTTGGATTATAATACCACATCTCTTTGTGGTATTAAAAAACCTCTATAATACAGAGCTATCGTATAAAAAATATACGATAAGCATATGATCAATATACATTTTTGAAATTAATACGATATCAAATTTACTTACCAAATAAAATATTAACCCCGATTAAATAAAATTAGTATAATCCAATATTTAATCCCCTTCTAATACATCTACCAAACGAGTGCAGAGTGTACTATATCTTGGATGCTTTGTGTTGCCATGGAAAATCATTTTATCTTGTTGTGTTACCATGGAAAATAAGAGAGAAGATATTAAATGAGTTGAGGTGGTTAGTTAAAATAAATAGTGTTGTCGGAATGAATTTGAAAAAATGATTAGTTAAAGTAGACAAAATAATATTTAAATATATTTTGAAGAGCTATTTTAGATAAATGTTGGAGATGCTCTAACAAAGCCAAAAACAACTAGTACCTAAAATACAGATCAAAATTGAACAAAAGCATTCCTCACAAACAATAGACTTATAAACAAAACAACATCAATTGTTTGAACACAGGAGAAAAACAAAACTCGATCAAACCATACCAAAAAGATATACATGCACTACCGTAGTAACGCAGGTCAATCAATCAAATCACCTAATTGAAGATGATTGACGAAGCAGCACATTGCACATATATACGCATACGCTTTAAGAAACATTTACCTTTAAGAAGATCCGACGATGATGTTGTTGATAGGGATGAAGATCAGCTTGACGAAGAACCCTACGAATCCCATCACCACGAATCCGATCGCTGTGCGGAACGCTACCTTCGTGAATTCTACACGAACACACATCGCAATCATAATCGTAAAAATCAACGAAAGTTCACACAATTTTTTACTGAACAGTGTCAGATCGAAATCCTAAGAAGAAGAGAATTATTGCCTTTGCGATCGGGTTTGTGGCACCTCTTGACAAGCCGAACGCTGTCCTTAGCGAACTCTCTCAGTGGATCGAAGACGGAGTCCAAGGCGTCCATTTTTTGTATGTAGCCGAGAAAGAGAAAGAGAAAGCGTAGCTTGGATCTGAGAGATGAAGATGATGGAGAGAAACGTGAACCAAGACAGGAGAAGAAGCAATACGCCGGCACAGCACGTGAGACAGATTTATCTGCCCTTTTCTGTGACCACTGTTCTGTCCTGAGTCCTGACCAAAAAAAAAAAAAAAAAAGGAGAATTACATTCAGACTCTCTGAAGTTTGTCACTTAATTACTCAGTCCTCTAATATTTAAAATATTATACACAAATCCCTATAAGTTTATACACACGTAATACTTAGACCGCTGCTGTAAATATATTCATTAATAAATTATACCTATACTACTTAAAGTTTATAAACATATATATTTATACCCCTTAAATTTAAAATATTAAACTTAGAACAAAAATACTTCAATCAAAAATAAAATATCAAATAGTTTAAATTTTACAATTAAAATTCATGTTCTATTGTATTTTTTATTGAAATAAAATAAAAATAAAAATTCAATTTTTTCTTAAAAAATCATAATGAATATATAATTATATTATCTATTAGAATTTAATTTGGTCGTTTAAACGACCAAATTAAAATACCAAACTATCTCAATTAAAGTTAAAAGATATTGTGTTAATTACAGTTTGACTCCTCGTTTAATTTTTTAGTTTTATATTAATAGATAATATAATTATATACTATGATTTTTAAAAAAAAAACTTGATTTTTTTAATTTAATTTAAATAAATGACATAATAGAATATGAATTTTGGATGTAAAATTTATATTCTATTATGAATGACTTAGACCCCTTGTTTAATTTTTTTAGTTTATTCTAATAGATAATATAATTGTATAATAATTACAATTTTTCAAGAAAAATAAAATTTTAATTTTATTTCAATAAATGATACTATAGAACATAAATTTTAGTTGTAAAATTTAAAATATTTGATATTTTATCTTTAATTGGAGTATTGTAGGTCTAAATATAATATTTTAAATGTAAAGGATCTAAGTATTCTACACCTACAAGCTTCAGGGGGTTTAAATATAATTTATTAATAGATATATTTATAGCAAGGGTCTAAATGTTACGTGTGTACAAACATCAAGGAGTCTATATATAATATTTCAAATATCATGAAGTCTAAGTAATTAAGTGATAAACCTCTGGGCGTCTAGGTGTAATTCTCTCAAAAAAAAAAAAAAAGTTCTGTTGTTGTCTTTCTGACTGAAACACCCCTACCACCACAACGATATATGACTGGATAATTCAGGTCAGTCATGTCATTTTCTTTTTGAGTATTTTTTGTTATTTTATTTTTTTAATTGAATTGATAGATAACGACAAATCAATCGTTTAGAGTAAATTATGCATATGATCTTCAAACTATAACTCTTGTGTTAATTAAATTTTTAATTTTTTTTATGTGTCAATTGAGACATAAAACTCTCTAATTATATCAATTAAATCATTTTATTTGCCTCTATTAAATTTTATAACAAAACAAATTGTGTCACTCACGTGACCGGACTACAACTCATTTGTCTTACTTGATTGATACAAATTTAGTCACTTTCCATTAAAAAATCTATGTATGTACTTGGCTGGTAATAAAACTCCTTCAATACCTGCTACAATTTCCTCTTCCTTATGATCACCACTGCTCTCAGCCCCTACAATGTCTTTTTCTGGCCAACACTGCTCATGGTGGAACTGTCCATATTGTTTTGGGGATTAATCATACATCACGCAACACGCGTACGGCTTGGTGATAAATGATGATACAAGTAGCCTTCTCCTTTAGATTTTGAATTTTCATCACATCACAGTGCCTACGCTGAGAGACAGCATTCTAAAACTGGGAAAAAAACATTTGGGAGAAAACAAGAATCACTCATTGAACTGTTTTTATTGATCAACACTTCATTCCAACAAACTTTCAGATTTTACCCCACTTAAACTCAACAATGCCTTGTCAATCCAATACATTTTAAAGATCCAGTCCTATTGGAGGAAAAAATGTACAGCACTCAAACATTCAAAAAAGAGAACATCTTACATCACACAACAACAAGAAAGCACCCATCTGCAAAACAATGACAAGCTGGTAATGCCTAGATTATGTCTCGTTTCCACTCTCCAGCTGATGGTCCTCGAAAGTGCTCGCATTTGTCATCCAGAGGTTGGAGACAGACATTCGCTTCAATTGGAAGTTGTATGTAATCAACACCGGTCTGAGTAATTGAATTTTGAAAACCCGATTTAGTTCTGTTCCCATGAGTCCTAAGTACGAGATTTTCCATAGAGGTGAGTGTAAACACTCTTAGTTCGGTAAACAAGAATCATGCTTAAAACAAACGCAATAATGCAGAGGCCCGACATTATTATGCAAGTCAAGAAGAAGCATATTGCACCTTCACACTTAAGTGGTTCATCCAAATTAAGAATGCCTGAAAAAACCGATACCATGCTTTGTTGAAGGTGATTCCGAGCTTGCTTCTCTGCTTCCATGTCATATATACTGCTAGCAAGTAGACCCGACAAGACTAGTGAACCTGCAGGGTTTGCTAGAGTGAGAAAATTGTACAAAGCCCCGAACTTCTTTAGGCCGAATAACTCAGAGGCAGTAGCCGGCACAATGGCCCAATGGGCCCCGTAACCAAGCCCGACTAACAGAGTCCCAATGTATATAGCTCCAGGCCAACCCACAGCAAAGAAGAAAAGCCCAACTGCCATTATTACTTGGGCGACAGCCATGGCTGTTGGCCTTGGATAAGCATAGTCCCTATTCAGCACCATGGAAAGTTCAGATGAGAAAGATACAAGCCAAAACTAATCATAATAAAGTTAGCTAGGATCCAGGAGTAAGTTATTCCAACTTGTACCTGACAATTAACTCAGAGAAGTAACCGCCACCAATCCGGCCGAGAAAGTTCCAAATGCTGATCATGGAAACAAATACATGTGTGTCATCATATCCCAAAGACTGGCTCATCTGACCCAGATTATCAATCACGGTCAAACCAGATCCAGAACCCAATAGGAGTGAGAAAAAGATAAGCCAGAAATCTGCCTTTATCAAAGCTTGCATCAATGTAAAGTCTTCCCCTCTGTGCGGCCCCCTTCTCCTCTTGACCCTCACTGCTCCTTCTGCAGCTGCTTGAAATAGTTTTGTTTGAAGTTGTGCTATTCTTTTTTGCCTCTCTGAAGCAGAAAGCAAGTCCACTTCCTTAGGCTTCTCATCTTCCAACTCACTAAATATGACCTCATGCACTTCATTTACAGATTTTCCAGGGTCTTGTTTATGTGGCTCAAGTAAAAGAGCCTCTTCTGTTGGATCTCTTGGCTCTGGGGAAAAACTCAGCCAGGTGGGGATCACAATTGGGATTAATAAAAGAATGAATAAAATCACTGTGAAAATTATGATCACGGTGTAGCTCACATCAACTAGATCTTCAACGAGCATAACCCCCATCAGATAAGCGGCCAGAAGAAGGCACACAGCATAGATAAATGAAAAACTTGACCCATCAGATTGCCGGACTTGCCTGTGACCTCCAACAGGCCTGACAATGAACATAAGTGCGATAATCACCATTGTTGGCCCTACTGCAACCATAAATATGAGTGAAGCATGATCGGGGGTATGCATTACCGCATATATCTGACTCAGAATCGCACCCCCCAACCCAGCAAAGCCCTTCAGTATTCCCACCACAGGACCCCGGTTTTTGGGGAAGTTTTGCACACATGAGACTAGTGCTGCTGTATTAAAGTAGGTCTCACCATTTGTTCCAACAAATATAAGAATGCACATCTGCATATAATGATATTAAATGATAATTTGACTAAGGCAGCATTACATATAAAATTAAAGTTTCTGCTAAGTTGTCTTGGATTATAAGAAAAAAACCTCCAAAACATAAAGCATTTAGGTAAGTATGATAACATTGAACCCAGAATCAGTGTGCCACTAGTGTTAAACAAGACTCATTTTGAAGATACGTTGGTGACATCAATCCAGCCAGAAGAAGAGGAACCAAACTGAAAATGTTTTCAGGTGAATCACTGGATAAATATGTCATGAGAACAACTGATCTAACACTTACACCACTCTTAATCAAATCAAATGGGATCAATATTCCAACACAAGTTAGGTTCATTTGAACAATTATTTGTAAGAATTTTATTTTCAAACTTCTAAGACAAGAAATCAAAGATAATCAGTTTCCAACTTTCCATTAATTGAAAATACAATAAATAAATTCGAAATGCCATTCTCCCCCATTAAAAGAATTCCAAGAAGAATAGGATATTGTGCCCTCAACACCCAGAACCCCCACTCGTACAAGAAAGATATGTACAAACATAAAGGCTGGTGCATTTCCATACACAAACACAGTGGGGGAACCATGGACTGATTGCAAGACATGAACTCATGACCTTAATGAAACGTAATATGTTAGACAACCAATTACTCCAAAAGCTTGCACTTATGGCATAAACAACAGAAAACTAACTACCAAATAAATAAAACGGAAGTAGAGAATATCGTCCAAAACCTCCCACAACCCAACTCTGGTATAATGTTAAAACCACTAACTCAAAACGAATTGACTAGTTGAGAGGCACATCTAACTCATATACTAGTTTGGGAGACGTTATCATAAGCTCTAATAGTAGATGATAGCAACGATACCAATACATATCATTATGGGTTGTCCAGTTGTTTCTTTAATTTGGAAAATTGGCTGCTAGGAGACAACCATATATCCATATTGTTGCCCAAGTTAAGTGACAATCTCATGCTTTGAATAAATAGCAAAAAGACTATGTACTTTTGTCCAATTGCAACAGAAAAGAAGAGCCACGTTTACGAATAAGATGCAAAACAAATTAATTTCTTTACACCAGCTGTATTATCCAAAAGGAGCAAGTTCCTCATTAGATTATCCCTTTGAGTGTCAAATTCAACGTAGAGCAGTATTGACTCATAACTCAGAGTCAGAACATAATGAGAAAGGATATTTGTTCCAAGAAAGATTCCACATAGATAACCAATTACACCAGACAATATTGAGCAATAATGAGCAATTGACCCAACAATTCATTTGATCCAGGAAACATCTTATACTGTCGACGATCCATGGAATCATAGCCAGTATCGAGAAATGATAGAGGCAAACTAAGTCATACAATCTGTTCATCTGAATTCAAGCTGAATCACCTCAGAAATCCAAGAATATACATGGACAAATATATTTCCTAGACCAAAACTACTAGATGCTATTATTAATTTATTTTTGGTGTACAATCATAAATGCATTCTAAAATTTTCCGGTTTCTTTTTTGGCGTACAAGACTTTTTAAGTATTAAAGACAAAATAAATGGAAATTGAATTCCCAGCGCACCTCTGGGAACTAGCAATTCATGTTTGATGCATTACTTGAGGTTGAGGTGGCGAAGGAACTTCCCACGAACATACTAACAACAAAGGAGAGGAAATGAAAGGTCTGCATAAAATTGGAAAGTTAATTGAAAGATGGCTGATAAACAAATACCTTGTGGCAACCAATTGAAAATTTGAAAGCAAAATACAGCCGGATATACAAGAATGCCAATCAGAATATATGAATGGTATGTGCATGTTTCAAACAGAGACAATTCCAGAAAGTAGGGAATAACAAATATCCATAAGAAGAATCAAAAAGAAAGAATAATTTCCCGATTGAATCTAACATGAAAATTTGGTACAAATATTCACAAATCGGATTCTGCAGAATGTTTAGAAACGAACCAAACCACCTTATATATCTGTTATAATTTTCTAAAATAACAGAAACAAACAAGAAAATGCAAAGAAAAGCAAAAACCAGAGTAAATGAACACAACAAGATGATGAGAGGGACAAAGGCATAGGTACTCACAGCCCACAATGGCAAAGTTGGAGCTCGACCTGTAACGATGAGCCAAACCCAACCATACCCAACAAAGTTCTGCATGGCACCAACAAGAAGAGCACCCCATAAAGGCAAGACTTCACACAAACTACCAGCCAAGAATCCAACACTATCCCCAAGGTCCTTAGCCACACCCAACCTCGCAATCTGCTTCTGATTGTAGTTCAAAGAGCTCTTTATGACCGGCGATATACTCCCAAAAAGGTACCCAATCCCCGCACACGATTGTATCCACATTGCTGCCACAAACACCAGCCATCGGTTACTGAAAAGAAAACTAAGCCCCTCTCTCAAACGAACCATGTTGAGTCAATATGGAAGTCTTTGATTTTCTGTGTTTTTGTTGGAATGGGGTTTGAAGATGTATGTATGACCCAGAACAATTTTTAGCAATTCAAAGATGCTATTGTTAATTTAGGGCACAGCATTGCAAAGAAGTCGGAGAAATGATTCAGCTGATAATACTATTCATATATATATTGGTATATGATCGGTTTGTGGGGGAGAAACTAGTAAGACCCTGATGTTTGAGATAATTGTGAAAATGCCATTTCTGCTGATGTGCAGTGCCAGTGTGCTTCGGGCTGAGCATCATTGTCGCAGAGGCAGAGGACAAGAAGACACGATGGGGTGATTCTGCATCTTTCGTCCCAAATGTGGCTTTCGAAAGTTTAAGGACGTGTTTGACAAAGGTTATATGTCGGTCGTTATATATGTTTTGTGAGAGTTCTGTTAGCATCTTTCAGAACATGACTAAATGGCACATCCAACCATTGTCGTTCAGCCAAAAAAAAAAAAAAACAGTGTCGTTAAAATAGGGTAAAATGTAAAAGAAAAACCCATGTACTTAAAAAAAAAAAAATATTAGGCGTAAACGTTATACTAATTTAATACTGAAACGTGATGTAATGTTATACAATTTAAATAAAATTAAAAAAATTACAATACAAGTATATATAATTCATTGAATGAATGAGTGGATACCATCAACTTTTTCAGTGAGACTTACTTATTCAATACTCGTTCAAGAGATGATATACATTTGAGTTATAATTTTTAAATTTTATTTAAAGAGTAATACTAGATGGACTTAAAAATTAGACTAAAAAATTGACTTAATAATCTCAATCATTGAACAGGTAATAGGTCTCAATAAATGCTGGGACCTACAGTAAAATCAATGGTTGTAATTATCAAGTCTAGTTTTTAGTCTATTTTTTAAGTCCATGTAACATTGCTCTTATTTAAATTACGTAACATTATTCTAAATAAACAAGTCTGCAAGTAAACTCCACAAAAATTCATATTCACCCAATCATGTAATATATAATCACTTACATGATAAAAAGTGAAGTTCATTTTATCTATTTTTTAATTGGATAATTATACCACATCAGCATTACTAACATGATATAACCATTATACCAAATATTTGCTCGTACTCACTGTCATTTGCACGGGACCTTCTTAAAATTTCAATTATTGTACTAATGCTAGTAATATTATGCTTACCAAATTTTTTACCAAATTTTTTAAAAGTGATACAATTGTCATCATTAAATATTAATCGAATTCATTATTTATTTGATGATAAAAAATATATTACATCACTGGTGATAAAAAATCTTGGTGAAGATAGCATTGTTCACTAAATGCCCCCTCAACTTATCAACAGATTAAACTATTACAGAGTTGTCTCAACAACAACAACAAAAAAAAACTATTACAGAGTTGACTCATTTTCGACTCAAATAATTTGTCCTTGCCTTCATTATTACTAATAAAAAAAGGCCTCCCGTAACTCATGTGTGTCCGACGAGATGAGGTCCACAAGGTTCTCATGGGTTCCCCATTTAAATAGTTGCTTGTTGCTGTCCTCTTTCACACTTGACAGCGACGGTGTATTTTCCCCCACTGTTCTATTTTGGCCAATTGAGGAAGATAGGAATAACCCACCTCACCATGAGCTATGGGAAGTAAGGGTGTATTTCGGACGGTTTAGACAGTTAATTCTAGTCTAATTTTAGATATATAATTTTTAATTTTAATCTTATTTCGGGTTGAAAAACTCAACTCGAGCATTGTCCGAGTTTAATTTGGACAGATTTGGATTAAATTCGAATTCACTACAAGAAAGACAGAGAGAGGAAGAATAATTATAAATTCGTAAAATAATCCATATATTTCATTCATAAAAGTGTGCAATTATTGATCATCTACTTTCACACTAAAAAACTAGTGATCTCAAAACACAATCCCAGAAAACATAAAAATTAGACTTATAAAACACATTAATCTTAAAACATCACAATATCACCACTAATCTCGTATAACAGAGTAACAAGTCACAAGACACAGAGGACAATTGAGTAAAAATAAAAAAATTATTAATGTTATATATATATATATATATTTTAATTTGTAGGGTTCGAGTTGAATTTGGGTTCCTGATGTCTTAACTCGAGCTCGAATCCAATTGAATTTGGGTGAAAATTTTTTGACCCAAACCTAACTCAAGTATTAAAACCTTAGCTTAA
>CM042190.1:33652482-33662955 GCA_023539305.1 Ilex asprella
GACACATATTTACTCATATATGTATCCAAACTCATGTTTAACGTAAACAAACATGGGTTTGAATTAAATTGATTCAAGGGCAAAATAGTCTTTTATATACAAATACATTATCATAATAATCATATCCCTGCACATACCAAACATGGGTTTGGACAGCATTAACCCCCTCAAACCCATCTTTGAATCCCATCTTTGGTCAAACCCAAGTTTGAACAATCCAATCCAAACCCTTCCCCAAAAACATACCAAAGATGCCCTAAGAGTTTGAGGTTTGCATTTCTTTCTACTTGTAATAGTAGAAACATGGAAAAAATTTGTATTTCTGTCACCACATGTAATCCATTTTGACCTGGATTTCTGGTACCACATGACTTCTTCTTGCTCCAGAATTCTAGAGTAATCATGTTGGAGCTTTTCCCCAAGTCTAGTCAAATTATGGGAGAAATGTAAATATTGGGCTTTTTGTATGCCCTCTAGTCTTGCTAGTATTCTTCTTTTTCTTCCAAAAAGGTTACCAAAAGAATTTTTATTCCATTCCTTAGCTAAATTCACAAAGTCATTTGAGGCCTTAATGAGGGGAATGATTGTTATTGAACAAGGTGTTGGCAACCAAGTTCTTGAAATCAGGATGAGTCATCAAAAGCCAATCTAAAAAGTTTATTAAAAGAGGGGAGATGGGGCGTACTTTGCATTTGTATCAGCATTGGGCTATGGTTTGAGTACGTCCTGGGAAGATTTTTGACGCTTGCCTCTGGAAACTGCACTATCCAATCTGAGTTGGTCATTGCACGATCCAGTCTAATTTTGGTATTTGCAAGCCTTTTCATTTTGTTGTTCCACGTGATCAATAAGGCCGAGATCAATAAGGCCGCAGTTGTTGATCTTCTCCTTAGATTTCCTAATTCTGCTTGTGTTATCAAGTATTCTTCCCCTTCTCTCCGAAGGACTGGAAAAGTCGTTGAAATCTCCCGTAACCATCCAAGCATTTTCGTAATTGTCCCCTGTACAACTAAGCTCATCCCATAGTTGGTCTCTGCAAGTTGCGTTAGAGCTACCGTAGACAGCGGAGAACATCCATTCATCAAAATCCAACCTTGCAACTGTTGCATGAATAACTTGCTTATAAGATCCCCTAATGCTTTTGACAATGCTTGATGGATCCCATAAAAGGCAGACAGCTCCTATTATCCCTTCCAGTCCCATTTTCTCTGATTCTGTAAGGCCATATTGGTCAAAGAAATTACCCATTTGGTTACTTTTGATCTTCGTCTCCATGAGAACCACAACCTCTGGTTTATGGGCCCTAAAGAGGTCGATGAAGACCCTTCTGAATCTTTCGGTCCCTGCTCCTCTGCAATTTCAGACTAGAAATTTCATGGATGACATCATTAAAAACTGGGGAAGGGGTTTGGATTCATCAAGATCAAGCTTGTGTCTTGTAATCTCACTAAACTCCTATATTGGGATCGTAGGTCTCAATGAGACTGTCACAGTCTGAATCCTTGCTTCTTTGACATAGCACGGTTCCACTACTAGAATTTCTGATTCCATTGATCAGTGAACAAGAATAATCCATTTGCTCTCCTCCTCCGGTTGGCACAGTACGCCCAATAGGTTGTTTTGGAGATGGAGGGTTTTCTGGGGAGCGTCTTCCATTACTTCTTTGCCTCTGGGTATCACCTGGATCTGGAAGTTTTTTTGTGTGTAAGAGGGGATGAAGATGAATGGGGAGTAATTGAACCATTGGTTCAGATGAACTGAGTTGATGCTGAATAGCTCTAGGATCCTGCTCCCTATGTTTTCTCCATTATTGCATCTAGGTACCTCCAATACCATTGGATGAGAACATGATTCCAAGGTAGCAAGATGGCCCTTCAATCTTTGATGCAAATATGACTCTTCAGTAATTTCTTAGGAACTATGGGAATTGGGTCGGCCCTTCCTGGAATTATACATGTACATCTATCTATTTCTCCTCCAACATGAGTAGAAGACAAATTACCTTCCTGAGTAGAGAATATGGTGTCGCTATTACTGATGACCTAGGGAAGTACCTTGGGATACCTATCATACATAGAAGATCTTCTAAGGACCATTTTAAATTCATCATTGAAAAAATTCAGAGCAAACTAAGTGGGTGAAAAATCAAGTCCCTCTCTCTGGCAGAAAAGACCACCCTAGTCAAGGCAGTCACATTTACCATTTCCAACCATGTCATGCAAACTAACTGGCTTGCCCAAGCTGCATGTGACCATATAGACAAACTTAAGAGGAACTTCTTATGGGATGATACTCCTGAGAAGAAAAAAGTCCATCTAGCGAACTGGAATAGGGTATGTTCCTCTAAAAAGGAAGGAGGGTTGGGCTTAAGGATAAGCAGGGATAACAATGTTGCCCTCCTCTCTAAACTGGGTTGGAAAGTGAAAAATAAAGAGAAAACCCTTTGGGTGGAAGTAATTAAAAATAAATATGTTGACCAAGACAACTCTAACTGGAAACTTAAGCAAGATTGCTCTCCTATATGGAGACCTATTGGTAAGACCAAAAATCTGGTGGACGTAGGCTCAAAATGGTTAATTGGAGATGAAACTCATATAAATTTTTTGACTGACTGGTGGTGGGGTGAGGGTCCTCTAGCTCAACATGTACTTCTACTAGATTGTTTAAACCTCAGCAAGAAGGTAGCTGATTACATTGATGATAGAGGTAACTAGAATCTTCAAGAGGCAGGTACTCTCATTTCTCACTCCATTATGCTTGCTATGTTACATTCTTCCTGTCCTTTATGTGTTGACTTTCAGTATAGTATTTGTTGGGGGCTTTCACATAATGGCAAATTTTTCAAAAGGCTGTTTATGATCTAATTTCGAAATCCAATCCTAGGAGTGGTCCTACACTACACTGGAATTGGATTTGAAAACTGAAGTTACCTAAAAAACTGAAGCAATTCTTATGGATTGTACAACATGTCGACTTCTCACAAATAGCCTTAGAGTCACAAGGAATATGACTAGCGATGCCTCATGTGCAAGATGCCATCACCCTGATGAAACATCCCTGCATGTGAGGGATCCATAATTGGATCACTTTGAATTTAAAAACAAGGATGACCAGAGATTGGAAGGGAATCAGTTGGCCTATCATGTATGCTTGTGTAGCATGGTGCGTATGGAAAGAGAGGAACAGGGAAAACATTTCAAAAACTTTCATCTTACATAAATTGGTTATTAGGTAAGCATGACTCCTAGCCTTGGACTCTGTCAAAGCTTTCCTGCATACTAGTCTTAATTCTACCATTACTTCTTTCTCCCTTATTGCTTGGTCTTTTCCCCATACAGGTTAGAATAAACTTAACATAGATGGATGCTCAAAAGGCAACTCAAGCCCAACTGGGATAGGAGGAATCATAAAGAATGATCAAAGCAAATGGATAACAGGATTCTGTGGGAGACTGGAAGACTCCACGAGTCTTTAAGCGGAACTAGAGGATATACAGAGGGGTCTGGAGCTGGTTCACAGGAGGAACATCACTCAGACCATCATTAAAAGAGATTCTCTTGATGCTGTTAAGCTCCTTCCTGCGATGCCAAATAGCTTCCACTTGAACAAAGATTTGATTACTCATTGTAAGAGGTTAATGGAAATAATGTAGATCCCAATTGTTCACACCCTTGAATAAGATAATTAGTGTGTGGATGCCTTGACCAATCTTGGTGTCGAGCAAATGGAAAAGTTTGTGGAGTTTGATGCTTTTCCTTCACAATTGACTAATTTTTTGTTAACTGATATATCCAACGTGGTTTTTGCTAGACATTTTATGTAATTTTTGTTCTGTCTTTGTTCTTTTGTTTCTTCTTCCGATGTGCCAAAAAAAAGACAGAAAATAAAGGTCATATGATATGATGAGCCCCACCCCTAGAGAGCACCAAATCTGTGGCTTCATTAACTGTTATTTTAAATAAATAAGCGAATTAGTGAATAATTGTGGTTTATCAAATGGGCCGTAACCATTCTCCGTGTGACAACAAACAAACTGTATAGCCTTCAAATTTGGAACGTCGCAGACCTGGTTGTCTTAAGACAAGTCAGAGCAAGAGAGACTTTTCTTATTTCATGACGACCACCGTCGCCGGCGTTTTCACTGCCGGTGTGTCTCTGTTCCACAACGGCCACACCTCGCCTGTCACGGGAGGATTCCGACCGCAACGAACCGTTCGGGTGTATGCATCGGCGACGACTCGGCGACCAGTTGTGTCAACCGAGCAACAGCTTCCAAGCAATGTCTCCATTAACGGGAGGTTCGTAAATAGCTCAAAATCTGAGACCAATACGGAACACAAAGCTGAGTCGGAATCTGATTCGGAGTCACACCATCTGAGCCTAAAGGATTACTTTGAACAGTCAAAAGAGTTGGTCAGATCTTCGGACGGTGGACCGCCTCGTTGGTTTACGCCTTTAGAGTGCGGGTCTCGCTTGGAAAACTCTCCTCTCTTGCTGTTTTTACCTGGTCCGTTTCTTTTTCAATGCATATATAAAGATTTCGTATATGTTCCGCTGGAAAATTTTAATGTTCTTTTTGTATTATTTTCCGCTCTAACGAATTAATATATAGATATTATGCTATTTGTTCTTGAAACAAGCATGGGACCTTTTCTTTATATCTCTAATGTCTGTATGTGTGTGTATTTATACTGTATTCATATCGTCTACATATATACTGCGTACAAATATGTAATTGGATTAATACATTCGGAAATTACTTATTTTATGTTTCCTGCTTCATATTCTCTCTTGTTCTTTTCTCCCAACATTAAATTCGGCAGGGATTGATGGTGTCGGACTTGGACTTATTTTGCAACATCAAAGACTTGGAGAGTAAGTACATTGGAATTTCGAGATATCTTTAGTATCAATTATCAATACCGAATGTTGTCTTTAATATAGAATTTTTCGTTGTTATTTCCATTATGTCACTAACTCTGTGCTAATATAGAATCTTTGGATTATGCATGTTTCTGCTACTTTGTTTAATATGATTCACTACAGTGCCTAATCGATATTCTTTTTTCTCTCTCTCTCTCTTTTTTTTTTAAATGAAGGATTTTTGATGTATGGTGCTTGCATATTCCCGTTACAGACCAAACACCATTTACAGGTATCTTTCTCTGTCTGTGTACACAATGTGATTGCAACAATGATTTTGTGAAAAGTTGCCCTATTAACACTACCCTGTCTCTTTGCCACTGGGATTTATGATATATGCTCGGACCTTCAAAGTGATGCTTCAGTTATTTATTGTCTAATGGAATAGAAGAGGACTTGTGGATTAAAAAACTTCAGTTGCATTTGGATGTCCCATGGAAAATTAATGCCCCAACATATAATATAGCATTCCAATCCAAGCATCCATCATCTTTTTCGAGTCCTCAGGCTCATTAGATGTAAATCTCAGTTTTTTAAGTTGCCCCATTTTAGACGGGGAGATTTGTGGAGTGAATGCAACTCATACTCCAGGGGCATCCAAATGCACCTTAGGCAATGGGTTGAAATTAGAGGTCTAGCTCATTGTTTTCGCTAGATTTGATAGGCATAGCATCGCAACATGTGCACATGTGTGTTTTTCTTGCTCTCATTGTTGGGGTAAATAAGATTCTAATCTAGTTTGAAAACACTTAATGACACAGGCCTGGTGAAGTTGGTTGAAAAAACAGTTAGGTCAGAGAACCGACGTTCACCAAAAAGACCCATATATCTTGTTGGAGAATCAACTGGGGGATGCCTTGCACTAGCTGTTGCTGCCAATAACCCTGATATTGATCTTGTATTAGTTTTGGCTAATCCAGGTGAGAATTTTGACTTTAAGAAAGTATTGTGCTGATTGGAAAGTTTCTTAACTCACACAGTGATTTTGCTTAATTTTTTGTTGGCAGCTACATGTTTCAGCAAGTCCCAGCTGCATCCTTTACTACCCTTGTTAGAAGTCATGCCTGAGCAGCTCCGTATTAGCATGCCTTATATGTTGAGTTTAATGACAGGTTTTCTTGCCCTGTGCCTCATAATATCTGTTCTAGCTTTGCTAGGTTCTTCGCTATGTTGTGCTTTCTGTCAGAGCTTGCAAGTGTTTTCACTTATCGTGTCTCTATATTCTGGACTTCAGTTTATCTTTGGATGGGGCATGATACGCAACTTGTATATATACTGTAGGCATGCATGCACATGTATTATAAGTGATTGGACTATCACACGTAATGAAGATCTTTTTGGTAAAGCTCTAGATTATTGAGTAACAATTATTTTCTCACCTCTTACTTCCGACCAAGAATTTATTTATCTGAATGATTCTTTGGGAAAATATGGGATGCATTGGCCCCTTATTCTTCCTTTGACATATCCATGAGGGAGGAAAACCGTGTTTCAATTCTAAGAGTTCAAACATGCCAAGTAAAACTGGCTTTGTATTATTTTTCCTTTTGGCTAAAGAAAATCTATATCAACTAATAACCATCCTATCAGCTGGAGTCTACTATTGCTCTGGCTATGGTTTTTTAGAAGTCAAGTTTAAACTTAAGGTTGGATTTAGGAGGGTTGACTGATGAAAAAGCCTCCTCAATCTCATTAAGAAGCTTAAGCTCAGCCATTGTGAGCTGCTTACATTGTCCTTGGGCTTTATTCTCACCTTTCTATGAAGCATGCCATTTTAATCTGTAGGACAGGTTTTGAACGAGCATGCCTTCTTCTGTTAATGGATATCATTAGTATTGTTTTTTTCTAGTAATTAGGGTGAAATTTTTTGCTATCTTGTTTCACTACATATCAGCCATGCATGTGATATTGACCTTATGGAATTAGCAATTGTTATCTTTAGGTATTCCTTCAAGGATGGTGATGGCAACTGTCGAGAAAGGACTTCCTGTGCGACAAACACTTGGAGAGATATTGGAGAATGTTATAGCATTGACATCCTACCTTTATGTAAGATTCAAATCTTGAACATGAAAAGATGTGTAAATTTTGACTTGTCTCCTTTTTCGTTTTTCTGCTGAAAAACCTATAAAAGAGATGTTATGTAGTTGTTCAGTATGTCAAAGATGCTGTACTTGACATCTTTTTTGGTGACTAGCATGTATATACAAGAAAAGAAGTGTATTCCCAAATTTGTGCGAACTCAAATTTCCTGTTCTTAACAGGATTATGATGCACACTTCTATGCTACATTAAATATGAAAGCATGTAGATCCTACGTAGAGCTTGTTGTTTTGTGTTTACCATAATGTAGGTGTGCTTTTATCTTTGTACATGTAATTGTAATTTTCTTATCATACATCATCAAATTTGTGGAAGAAATTGATGGATAAATCCACAGGTTTTGACCGATAGTTTATCTGTAGAACTGCTTCTCTGGAAGCTGAAAATGCTCAAATCAGCTTCTGCATATGCCAATTCACGACTCCATGCTATAAGAGCTCAGACATTGTTACTTTCCAGGTTCTCACTCTTCACATCTCCAGCTATTCCTATCCAGTTATGTGTTCGGGAAATGAAAATTATGAGAATTTAATAAGTTGATGAATAGCACTCCCAGATTTGTGGAACTTGTCCAGTATGCTAAAGAGCAAAAATAAAGTTTGATTAACCTAATGCTAAAGTAAAATCTTCCTGTAAGAAATATTATGTTAGAAGCCCATCCTTTCTATGTCAGTGATGTCACTAATTAATTTGACATGGCTGAAAATGAAGAACTCTTTAACATATATCCGCATGAGATCTTCCAAGTCAGTTAGAAGCAAGATGAAAGAGAGAGGATTCGTTCTAGTGAACACATGCCCCTCCTCTGATTCTAGTAGACTGGTCTTCGTTCTTGAAAAAATAAGCATGAGAATCCCCCCGATTTCTACATTTTGATCAACTTTATAGGGAATCACCTTAACTTTTGATGTTGAAACTCCTTTTTTGAAACAGGAAAATCACTAACTACATACAAAGCATTGTATCTTTTCCTTAGTTACCATTGGTATTCCTGTAATAAAATAGAGATAAAATATGCCTAGGAAAATTCAATTAACATTTGTAAGATCACTTAAATTTTCTTTTTTCATAACGGTTTCCATTCAAATAGATCTGTAACATTGCACCTTACAATTGAGTTTGCAATAAAGGAGCAAAAATCAAAATGGGTTGACCTTTTGTCAAATCATTGCTTTGTTTACGTTAACTCCTAGGATTATGATCCATTATGGAACCTAGCTTGGTATTTTTTGATCCATTTTGTTGTATGAAAATTTATTTTATAATGATACCATGGTTTTTGAATGGTATTGTATCCTTTTGCCTATTAAAATATTTTTACATGTGGTGTTGAAAATATCTATGGTATTAGAGTTTGCTGCTTCTCTTGCAACTTGCTCTAGCATTTATTAGTACACACCATTGTGAATTTTGGTATGGTTGTGATTGTGACTAACTTTTCTCCATATTGAAGGGTTCTATTATGGTTTGTTTTTGTAGTGGGAGGGATCAGTTACTACCAAGTCAAGAGGAGGGTGAAAGACTTCGCAAAATGCTGCCAAAATGTGAGATTCGTAAATTTAATGAAAGTGGTCATGCCCTCTTCTTGGTAGGATGCTCTCTCTCTCTCTCTCTCTATATATATATATGTGTGTGTGTGTGTGTGTGTGTGTGAGTATTTGTCTAGGCGCAACCTTTATGAAACTAATGCGCTTGTTGATGTGCCAATTGAATATTGACAAAGGTTGGTACTTTTTCTCATGGTTCTACAGCAAGGAGTCCTACTATTCAAAACAATGACATCCAGTGGAAAAACACCAAACAAGTCAATAAACGTCACAACGCTTTACAAATAATGTTTAACCTGGCTTTTTGTTAAGTTGATGACAAAAGGTTGGCAAACTTAAGTTTTTATCCTCAACTCAACTTGTTAAAGCATTATCCAAACAAAGTGGTGCCAACTTCACTTAAAATCCTTGTCTACCATTGGTATTGTTTTTTTTAAAAAAACCAAAATATCTTCTTGTTTTAAGTAACCCACTTCAAAAAAAAATGCTTTGTCTTTCACCATTGTTTTAAGTGCACAATCTATGCCATAGTACATTTCAGGCCCCAAACCCTATTGCAATAATAGGGGCCAGTGATCTTTGCCCATGCAAAAAAAAGGAAAAAAAGATAGCACAATCTGTAAAGATAAGCTTAGCGAATATCATTCCAAAATTTTCTGCCATCGGAAGGAAATGGGACTCTGTGATTTGTAATATTATACATAATATAATGTCAAAAGTTTCAGATGAGATGTTTTATTTGATGGTCCCAAATGTTGAACAAATCTTGCAGCTGCAAATGGAATACCTTCTAAATGAAAATACACTACGACAAGCTGTGCACACTCTTCATGTATAACAATATGCTAGGTTAAGTGGGTAGATATACCTTTTGAAACTTTACTAGTATTAAGCCCATGTTTGTTAGCTAACTGATTTGCTACTCTGTTTGATGCTATCAGATAGACCTTTACATCTACAACAAGATGGCTCTCATTAAATTGTCTGTTAGTTATGAAACTAACATCGGGTGTCATAAACTATACATTGGAAAGCTTTGGATTCAAATTTAGCATTGATCTCCTGATATAGGCTGTAACCTATAGATTATCTTAATGTCCTTAGGTTACGTTTTTCTAGGCTTTGAAGAGAAAAAATCGCTTGAAATGTCCTCCTACATGTCTGATGGATTTATATGGTAAATTTTCTTATATGTAACAGGAAGAAGATTTTGATTTGGTAACTGTAATTAAAGGTGCCAGTTTTTATCGCCGTGGAAGATACCTTGACTATGTCTCAGATTACTTGCCACCAAGCCCCCACGAATTCAAAAAGATATATGAACCTGTGAGGTAACGGATATTTGCAATAAATACAGACAAAAGTAATTCTTCTATTTTAGGAGCAGTGACAGGATTCTAGGCATCTCCCTTGTCAATCTGTGGCATAGCATTGCAGATGCAAGCCTGTAGCTGACATGCTGGATGGTGGTCAGCCAAGGGAACCTGATTACGCAAGTCTCAATCCAATTTGTTAATGTACTTCCATTTTTTATGAAAATACATAATTAGATCGTACCAAATTAATAAAGTAGGATGATGGTAGGTGCAAGGATGAAAATGCTGTGTCGAAACGTCCGAAATATATCAGAATTTTTACACATCGACACGAAACATGGGTTGAATCCCAAAATTTCAAAGTTTCGGTCGAAACGTCATTGTGTCGGACCGTTTCTGTCAAAACAGCACTGTGTTAAATATCTAGTACTAAGTATTTATGTGTTTTAATCGTAGTGTACACAATGATTTTAATATTAATGAAATAATATTATTTATTAATTTGAAGACACAATTAAAATTATTAAATTAGTATTATAATAATATGCTGTACAAATTAGTATTATAAGAATATGTTGCACTTA
>CM042190.1:33672121-33744166 GCA_023539305.1 Ilex asprella
GGTCATTGTTATATCATTATTTTAGTAAATTAAATTAATTTTTTAGATCATAATAATATTACTCTAATATTATTTGATACAAACCTGACAAAAGACTAATATTTACCTATTAATAGCCTTAATTCTCACAATAAAATAAGAAAAATGTTACTTTAATTTGAAATATTGACTTGATTAATTGTTAGTATTAAATATATAATGAATTTCAATAAATATCATAAAAATTATAAATAATCTTCAAAACTAATAAATGTGAACACTTGAATGTACGGACTCAATTGGAAAATAGAAGACCGAATGTGTTATTCCGTCAACCATATAAGGTAATTTGGCTGATTAGGCATTTTCTAATAATACTAGGTTCAGTGGTTAAAATTTAATAAAAAAAAAAACAATACTTGTCATTTCATTAAAATGGCAACCTCGGATCGATGATGAACCCCAAATAAACTTGTCAACCTGGTACATTATTTTGAGTAATACTATTTGGATTTAAAATATTGATCTAATTTGTTGATATAATGATGTGGTTGTAATAAAATCATTGAATCAACACCAAGTTTCAATGTTTGATGACTCCCACATCTAATTTTATGGTCATAGAGAATTAGGCCGATAAATTAAGTCTCAATAGTATTGCTCATATTATTTTTTGTGACCACATTGGGGCTATTGGGCATCGGCAAAAGTTCTATACGGTCTTTTTTACAAACTAATATAAATATAAAAATAATATAGCTGTAATTTTTTTAAAAAAAATTATTATTCTTTCTTTTTGTGGTCTAAAACTATAAATTTAATATTAAAGTTTTGTTAATTCAATGATTATTATTCTTTGTCAATCAATAATATGACTTCAGTTTTTTCGCATATCTATTTTATTATTTTCAACTTGTGCCAAAAAGATTGATTGTCCAATTACTAAATCTTAGCTTGAAGTTTGTTGTCCTGTTATTCTTATTACTGCAACAAGTTTATCTATGTTTTGAATTTGCCATTGAATTAATTAAATTTTTTTAAGCTTTTAATATTTGAATTCATATTTTTATTTGACATATATAAGATAAAAAGAATACTTGTGAACAAAAAATATTTCTAAAATAGAAAATGATTGACATTTTTTTGGCCCAATTACTCCTTTTTCCAAAGTTTGTGGTGGGACGACGACAATAACAACAAACTCATCATGAATTACGAGGGCCTTTTCATTGGGCTCATTTGATTTTGGAATCTTAGGTACGGTACCCAATTTAATGACCTTCTTCAGCGCTCCAGTACAAATGTAGCTATAAATAGGACTAAATCAACTTTGCACTAAGACACGTACTCGAAGCTATCTGATGTACTCATTGTTAAATTCAGTAGGTAGAATTTGATCAAAAAATTAATTTTACACTCGCTAATGATTTTTTTAAAAAAAAATTAATGATAATATTATATTTTTTTATTTTAAATTATCCGTTGAAAACTTTTGTATCAAATCATTTTTTTTATTTGATTTAAATTTGAGTAAAATTTTGTATTAATACTAAAAATATTCTTATGCACGGGGTAACAACTCGTTTTCCTTTTCGAGGCTACTTGTGAAGGCGTTGTCACTGCAACCAACCACACAATCTCAAGAATAAGGGACAAAAACTCACACAGAAGGCACACACGAATTTACTGGGACAACACTCACAAATCTTATATATTGAACTCAATAATTTACAAGGAACTCTCAAAGTCAGAACACTCTCTCTGCCTTTACAGAATGTCCAAGCACCCCTATTTATACACAAAGTATGGCAGATGACACCCCCATCTGCCAAAGGGTAGTTACCCACATTCTGCTATTCCATAGCAAACTTGGTCAACAAGACTGCTCTTTATGCGACATCTGGCAGGCAGTTCCATCCACTCAATATTTGATATGGAATTGTCCCTTCTCAGCATGTATCTAGACCAAATTCTGGCTAGGAACGCCCAGAACTGTTTCCTACAGACTAGGCCTTGTTCAACAACTGTCTTGACTGAGTCTCAGCATCCTCTTAGTCACATGCATTACAGCCATGTGTCAATCATGTGCCCTCATTCGACAGCCAGCCTTGCTTCATGAACCATTGTGCATGTTGGGTTTAACCTATGCCATGCAATCCGAAGCTATGCACTGACATTGCTTCAATTGAGCCCAACCCATGCTGCCATGTTCAGTCGAGTGGTCTCATACTGCTACAGTCCGCATCAATCTGTCGAACCACTTAGCCACATCAGCTTGATTCCCACTCATGGTCTGCCTTGGTGCAAGGTGCCACCAAGACCGACGTTATACACCCAAGTTAGTTAGGGTGTGACAAGCCACCCCCACCTAAAGTAACCAACAACCTCGTTGGAATGGAGGCGTGGTACTGTTTGATGAGATCCTCGAACTGCCACAATGTCGTCTCTTTCTCCCAAGTAGCTTCTTCCGGTGCTTTCCCTTTCCACTTGACTAGGTAATGAGTTCTTCTATTTTTCTTACCCATTCCCTCTGTCTTGTGGTCAAGGATAGTTTCTGCTATCTTTGTGAATTGCTTCCTGATTGTTGGAGGAGCCCAACGCTAAACATATCTATCAGGATTTACTAGGTCCTCAACGTATGGCATCAAGAAGGCAACATGGAACACTAGATAAAGCTTGAGACGACTGGGAATATCCATCCTATAAGCCAACCTGCCAATCCTTCTTATGATAAGGATTGGACCGTCATGGCGTTGGATCAGTCCCTTATGAGCAGACTTCCGAGTGATCTCCTTCCAGATTGGTGGTGTCAACTTCAGCATTACTTTATCACCCACTTCAAACTTTACTGCCCTCCTTTTCTCATCTGCCCACTTCTTCATCCTCTTTACTGCCTTATTCAGGCAGTCCTTTGCCTCATCGGTTCTGTCCTGATTGGTCCGAGCAAAGCGGTATGCGCCAGGACATCTCCCTTGAGACTTCTGCTTGGCAACTTCGTGGGAAGTAAGAGGCTGTTGGCCAGTTGTCAACTCGAATGGGCTCATTTCGGTGGAAGAGCTTTACTGCAGATTATAGCTGAATTGGGCAACATCAAGTAAATCTACCCAATTCTCCTGGTTCACAGTGACATAGTGTCTGAGGTATTCCTCTAGCATCGCATTAACCCGCTCAGTCTGACCATCTGTCTGCGGATGATTGCTGGTGAAAAGGTCGAGCTGTGTGCCCAACAACTCGAACAAGGTCGTCCAGAATCGGCCAGTGAAACGTGTGTCTCTGTCGCTAACTATATCTAGCGGAAGACCCTAAATCTTCACTATATGCTTAAGAAATATCTGAGCAGTAACATCGACAGAACATACTTTTGGAGCTGCAAAGAATGTGACATACTTTGAAAACCTGTCTACAACCACAAATATCGAAGCAAAGTCGTTCACCTTAGGCAAGCCATTGATGAAGTCCATGGACACACTCTCCCAAGGTCTGCTAGGAATGGGGAGAGGTTTCAACGTCCCTGCCATTTTCTTCCTTTCTGTTTTGTCCTGCTGGCACACCAGACAAGTGCGCACATATAACTCAATATCTGCTTCCATATGAGGCCAATAATAGCTTTACACTAGCAAGGCAAGGGTCCGTTCCTGCCTCGGATGCCCTAACCATCGAGCATCACGAGTTTCTTTCAGCAACAATTGTCGAAGTCCACCTGACTTCGGAACATAGGGCCTCTTTCCTTTGGCGTAGAACACACTATCTTCTACCCAAAATCGCCGAGTCACCCCTTCATAGACCTGCTTTAGCAACAAGCTGGTCACTGGATCATCCTTTGTCTGATCCTAAATTCTTTGTAGTATATCTCCTGCAATCTAACTAAGTGCAGTCATCATCCCATCAGTAATTGGAATTCGACTAAGATCATCAGCAACTTGATTTGCACTGTCAAGTTTGCACTGTAACGTGAAATGGAACTGTGCAAGAAAATCCTACCATCTTGCTTGTTTCGGTGTCAGCTTCTTCATAGAATTGAAGCAGTTGGTAGCCACATTGTCTATCAGCACAAGAAAATATTTTTCCAACATGTAATGCCTCCATGCATTGATGCAGTGAATGACTGTTGTTATCTCCTTCTCGTGTACTGAATACCTCCTCTTGGTATCGTTCAGTTTTCTGCTTTCGAACACCACTGGGTGACCATTCTACACCAGCACCCCTCCAAGAACAAAGTTTGATGCATCTGTATGGACTTCAAAAGACAAACCAAAGTCAGGTAAGTGTAAAGTTGGGCTAGTCGTCACCACCGCCTTCAATCGATCGAAGGACCAGTTTCAAGTTCTATCATTCCTCAGAAGATCTGTTCATTCACAAAAAATTGATCATGTGGATTTGGTTGTGGTTGGGCTGGGAACTTACCTTTTTCCTAATGACAATGGTCAATAGTCAACTTAGTAATTGCACTCCTAATATCTTCAATAGCCTGGTTAGTTTGTCTGTTGATATTGTCCTGCTTATTTTGTGCATCCTTGATATCATTTATGACATGTGTAGTCTGATTGATAAAATTGGTCATTTGAGACAATACTTCATCAATATTCCTCTTAGGAGGTGGAATATATGGTACAACATTGGAGAAATTTTGTTGAGGTGATTGTAATGCATGATTTTCATTCCTCCAATTAAAATTGGGATGATTTTTTCACCCCCAGGTTGTACGTATTTGAATAAGGGTTATTGTAAGGTTCTGAAAAATTGTTTGCAGTATTTGCTTGATCGTGCAAAACTTCTTTTAAAGCAGACCATGTTGGACACTCCTTCATGGGGTGTCCAGGGATCTTACAAAAACTACAAACTTCCTTAATAGGTATTGTATCCACCTCATTAACCCTTTTGTACTCCATAGCTTCTACCCTCCTAGCTAAGATGGCAATCCTAGCCCCTAGGTCATCTTCATCCCTTAGCTGATATTTACCCCCATCAGATAATGATTGTGCAGTTTTTTCTTTAGAAGGTTCTTGGGATATGGTATCTCAAGATTGTGCATTCTCTGCTAATTGATCCAAATAGTATAAGGCGTCAGCTGGTTCCTTATTCATAAAATCACCATTATACATCATTTAAACAAATTGACGCAACTGGGGACTCAAACCCTCATAAAAGAAACTTATCAAGCATCAACTCTCATAACCATGATGTGGACAAGATGCAAGAAAGTCTTTAAATCTTTCTCAACTTTGATAAAAAAATTCAGACTCTTTTTGAAAAAATTTCATTATTTGCCTTTTCAAAGAGTTTGTGCGATGTGCGGGAAAAAACTTTTTCAAAAATTATTTTTGCATCTCAGACCATGTACTTATGGTCTTAGATCTAAGTGAATATAACCAAGTCTTAACTTTTTCCTTTAATGAAAAAAAAACAACTTCAACCTAATTGTATTTACCGAGACACTCTGATCATGGAACGTAGCACATACATCCTCAAATTCTTGAATGTGTAAATATGAATTCTCTGAATCTAGACCAAGATATTTTGGGAGTAATGTAATCATGCTAGGTTTGAAAACAAAATTAGTGGCATTTAATGAAAAAATAATGCATGAAGGTTCAGTGAGACGTGCAAGTTGTAGATAATCTTGCAAAGTCCTACCCTGATTAGCATTTAAATTATCCACATCATTTTTATCATGATTGCTTACTCTATCAATATGATCCTCATGTTCGGGAAGTTCATTTTGCCTATTATTGTTAGGATTTACAGCCATTGTATGCAAAGAATGATTTGAATCAGATAATTTTTTAACCAGAATATCTAAATCTTCTCTTATTAAACGACCACTCAAATCACGATGCCAAGAGCTCATAAACCAACTAAAAAAACTAAATAGAACAGAAATCTAACTAAATAACAAAAAATAAATAAATTGCAATGAAAATAAAAAAAAAATTGGAACGAAGTTACCGGTTCTCCGACAAATCGCAGATACTGAAAACCTCAAAAGATGTGACGGTTCCTTGTCTTTCAACTCCCCTGCAACGGCGCCAAAAACTTGTTTCAACTTTAATATTGTAAACCCAAGCGCAGGTTGAGCAAAATAATATATTCTCGAAAGTCCGAGGTCGATCCCACGAGGAATTGTAACAAGAAAACAATCTCACGAAAACTAAAAGTACTTTAAAAGAAAAAGAATTTGTTTGAAGAGTTGTTGGATGGAAAAGATTGGTTTTGATAAATAAAACAATAATAAAAATACTAGAGCATTAGGTACTCCCTCTCAATTTCATACAGTAATACTTAAAGACTCAAAGCTTAATTCGATACAAGAATTAGATGTTAGTTAACTCCAGTACAAATCAAGTACTAAATCCAACGGTTATAATCAAAAGACTACCAGAAACCTGAATAATCATTCAATTATATTATTTTAAGAATTCATGCTAATACTTCAAACGTGGAATAACCAGTAATTTACTCGCAGGGAAACTCAAGCAATCGATGTACGTGGCACAACAATTCAGGAGTTTTTATAGAGTAAATAACTTCACTAAAAGATTAGGAATTAAATTAACACAAAATCATAAATCATAAAGTACAAAGTCAATAAAAATACCATACTCCGTTGAAAGGTCCTCCCCTAGCCCTAGCTTAGCCTTCTAGCCAGACATGATAAAAGAATAACAAAATAAAAAGATGGAAAATGGATTCTTAATCCTAAGATGAGAACCTTTATTTATAATCAAATAAATTCTAGGTATAGGTAGGAGATTTAGGGTTGGCTTGGAAGAAATTTTTTTGTCAAATAAAAGTCTTGTAAGGTTAAATCTTGTGCATTAAATTTTTGTCTTGCGGGTATAAAATCTATCCAGACTTCGAGCTGGAATTTTGCATATTTAAAGGCTGAATCACAAAATTTTCGTGACAGAGACTTTTTTAGCTCTTGAAGTCTTATTTTCAACCCCTCAAAAATCAGGTCAATCGGATATCGGAGTCAAAAGTTATGACTAAAATACTGAAAACGTGTCAAATCCTTTTCTTCTAGAATACTTTTCAAATTCAACTTTAAATGAGTTTTCTTCAAACTTGGACTCTTATAAGGATTGAATTGCTGATTTATCTTCAAGTCTTCCTATCTCAATCTTGACTCTTCAATCCTTATCGATTATGATTCTTCTTCTAGTGATTGTTTCACTTGCATTATCCATTATTACTTTAAATCAACCAATTTACCTGCAAAATAAACCAAACAGCTAGAAAAAGTATTAAACTAAAAAATCAAGGAATTTAACTCATTTAATCAGAAATATTATGCAATTAATCAATCATTAAATATAATAAAATAGCAATTTTGATGGTTAATTATCTGGCTATAAACGACTATATCATCCAGATAAATCACCATAAAACGGTCCAAGTATTCCCGGAATACGTTGGTCATCAAGTTGCAGAATGTAGCAGGGGTATTGGTTAAGCCGAAAGGCATAACTAAAAACTCATATGAACCGTACCTTGTTACACGAGCAGTTTTTGCCTCATTTCCTTCATCAATTCTAACTTGATGGTATCCTAACCGCAGGTCCATCTTGGTGAAGAAGATTGCTTCCCCAGTCTGTCAAATAATTCGTCAACAAGTGAGATTGGATAATTGTTCTTGACAGTAACTTTGTTGAGGGCTCTGTAATCTACACAAAGCCGTAAAGGCCCATCTTTCTTTTTCTGAAACAGAACGGGGGCTCCATAGCGGACCTTGGACGTTCTAATGAACCCAATGTCCAATAGACCACCAAGCTGTCTCCTTAGCTCCACCAACTCTGATGGAGACATATGATAAGGAGCCTGTGCAGGGACTTTTGCCCTTGAAATCAACTCGATGGCATGATTAATCTCCCGCCTTGGTGGTAATCTTGTTGGCATTTCATTTGGTGCTACATCCTTGAATTCAGCCAACAATTGTTGTATTGGTTCAGGGACTTGCAATGCTTTGAACTCCTCTTCCTCAAACAGAACAGCCAAATAGGTTGTTTCTCCTCTTTGCAGGCCATCTTTCACTTGCAAGGCAGACAACATCTCACCCGAAGACTTGGACTTGGTGAGGGGAACAAAACAAGGACTGGGCATGTCCATTACGAACATCCCATGCAAATGAGGCATCATAGACACCTTTGCCTTTGTAAGAAATTCCAGCCTAAGGATTACTTGGAAATCATCGAAAGAAACCGCCATAAAGTCGCATGGTCCTTGCCAATCACCTACTTTCAACGGGACTTCTCTAACAACACCGCTGACTGGCTTTGCTTCTGAATTAACGACTTTAATCTGGCTAGAGTTTGTCGCCAATGCTAGACCAAGCCATTGCACGTCACGGTCAAAAACAAAGTTATGGGTTGCACCTGTATCAACTATCGCCTGGATAGCTACATTGTTCAAATGGATCTGCATGAACATCAGTCCTTTCCTTGCCACCGTCTCCTTTTTGCGGATTACATGAAGTAGTTGCAACGGATTGACTCGTGTTGGTTCATCTGAACAGTCAGTACCCTCAGCCATGAGGGCATTGAGTTTCTCCTTCTTAGGGCAATTCCTAGCCCGATGCGGACCATTACAAATAAAACAGCCTGAGTCAGCACCTCCTTTTGATGCAGAGGGCCTGTCAGTCTGTTTTTATGTGTTGACTGACTTCTCAGCATACTTCTTCTGCTTGCCCTTCTTGGGGAACTTGGTTTTCCCTTTTGACTCATTCTCTGGAGGGTTAGCTTGCGTCTTGTAATCAACAAGTGTATCTGCTGCAGACATAGCAGCGGGTAAATCCTTCACCCCTTGCCGACGAAGTTTAGCCTGAGCCCAAGTTTGAAGGGCAGACATGAAATTGAACAGTTTATCCTCCTCCGACATATTTTTGATATCAAGCATTAGAGACGAGAATTGCTTCACGTACTCCCTCACAGTGCTTGTATGTCGAAGTTTCCTCAGAGCATCACGAGCTTGCCAAACTGTGTTGCTTGGAAGGAATTGCTCCTTCATTTCAGCGGACTGAGTATCTCAAGTAGTAATTTGAGGATGAGACTTTTCCTCTGATCGTGTTTGCCACTATAATTTAGCATCGCCAGTCAGGTACATGCTAGTGAGATCTACCTTCTCAGCATCTGATGTACGAAAACTGCTTTAAAGTAGTACCTCATATCTCACAAGAAGTTCTCGAGCTCTTTAGAATTACGTCTGTCTGTGAAAGGCTTAAGGTTAGGTACCTTTGCTTTCTGCGTTTTTTCACTGTCAGAAGCCAGTGAAGCATTCTGCAGTGCTTTTCTTGAGTAGTGAAACATCCATCTCGAGGGAATTTAATTTTTCCTCCATATCATCGGTCCAAGTGGAAACCGTAGTCAACACATCAACAACTTTGTTTTTTACCCGACTGAAGTGATCAGATTCAGTCGTTTGAAGTTATTCTTGAGTAACTCGCATCTCCTCGAACCACTGGTACAACAACTCAAGTTGCATAGAAAGGGCCACCGGATCAGCGGTCTGTGGAGGACCGACCAACTCCTCCAGGTATGCGACCCTTTCCTTCAAATCAGCATTCGTTCCGCCCACCATTGTTGATCTTTTCATCAAAACCAACTCTCTAATACCAAACTATCACGGGATAACAACTAGTTTTTCTTTTCGAGGCTACCTATGAAGGCGTTGCCACTGCAATCAGCCACACAATCTCAAGAACAAGGGACAGAAACTCACACAGAAGACACACATGAATTTACTGGGACAACACTCCCAAACCTTATATATTGAACTCAACAATTTACAAGGAACTCTCAAAGCCAGAACATTCTCTCTGCCTTTACAAAATGCCCAAACACCCCTATTTATACACAAAGTATGACAGATGACACCCCCCATCTGCCAAAGGGTAGTTACCCACATTCTGCTATTTCATAGCAGACTTGGTCAACAAAACTGCTCTCTGTGCGACACTTGGCAGACAGTTCCATCCACTCAGCATCCGATATGGAATTGCTCATGCTCAGCATGTAGCTGGACCAGATTCTGGCTAGGAACGCCTAGAACTGCTTCCCACAGACTAGACCTTGTTCAGCAACTGCATTGACTGAGTCTTAGCAACTTCTTAGTCACATGCATTGCAGCCATGTGCCAATTATGTGCCCTCATTCAGCAGCCAGCCTTGCTACACGAACCATGTGCATGCTGGGTTCAACCCATGGCATGCAATTCGAAGCTATGCATCGACATTGCTTTAATTGAGCCCAACCTGTGCTGCCATGCTCAGCCGAATGGTCTCATGCTGCCACAATCCGCATCAATCTGTCGAACCACTTAGCCACATCACCTTGATTCCCACTCATGGTCTGCCTAGTGCAAGGTGCCACCAAGACCGACGTTATGTACCCAAGTTAGTTAGGGTGTGACACTTTGCTTGGTATTGAATGAAAAATTGGATGAAAATAAAAAATATATATACCAAATTTATCATTATACCCTCACATCTTATTACATGAATAAGATTAAAGAAAATAAAAAAAAATGCATGATTTTTTTTTTATAAGTATATAATATTTAAACCCCCTAAAATTTATAAGTATATAATATTTAGATCATTTTTAAGTTTAAAATATTATATTTAGACCAAAAATACTTCAATCAAAGATGAAATATTAAATATTTTAAATTTTACAATTAAAATTTATGTTCTATTGTATCATTTATTGAAATAAAATCAAAAATAAAATTTACTTATAAATAAATTCTTCATTTAATTATTTAATGTGCATCTAACTAGAAATTATATGCATTTTTTTCACAGGCTTAATTCGTTGGTGGTGAACACTGAGAGCAGAGAGTGGTGGATAAAATAATCAATTCACAAAAAAACTCATCTTCCCTTCATTTTCAGTCCATTTTTGGAAAAAAAATATTTGGTGGACTAAAGGGATAACATTTTCCTTCCATTTTCCCTTCATACCAAACAAGAGAAAGATTTTTCATCCCTCTTATTTTTTTTTCTCTATTTTTTCATCCTTTCTATTTTACCTCCAACCAAACAGGCATAATAAATTTTGACCCCACAAGGTGGGTCCCATTATTTCGCATCAGACTACCATTTTGCAAAAGCAATCAAACGTAATTCACATCCTTAATATAATCGGAAGAGGAAGAGGAAGAGGAAGAGGAAGATGGATGTATCCCATTTGTTCAAGTTACCACCCACCACGTCACCATTGACCTTCCCAAGAATCCCAACCACCTTTGGCACAACAATTCCTCTGTAGATCCCAACCCAAAAATAACAAGAAGAACTAAAATCAACACATCCTAGATCACTGCAATCTTTCTCTTTCTCTCAACCGAGGTCTGAAAGCTGAAACCGAAACCCCAAAGATTTGCATTGAAGAAATTGTAATGGGGACTGAGAATACCTCAGGCGTAGAGATTTCAGAGCCTTTGCTAAATGAAGCTGAGAAGATCAGCGACGTTGAGATAATTCCAGATTGGAATGATCAGATCACGATCAGAGGTTTGGTGGCGAGTGCTCTGTTGGGGACACTCTTCTGTATAATCACCCACAAGCTCAATCTCACGGTCGGCATTATTCCTTCCCTAAATGTCGGCGCTGGATTGCTAGGCTTCTTCTTCGTCAAGTCCTGGACCAGCTTTTTATCCAAATTAGGGTTTTCGGTGCAACCCTTCACCAGACAGGAAAACACTGTGATTCAGACCTGCGTCGTCGCTTGTTATGGCCTCGCTTTTAGCGGTAATGTGCCTTTCGTCTGATTGTTGGAAACTGATTTGTGTTATTCTGAAATAAGCCATTTACGCTTCCCATACACTAGTACTGCACTTATAAAATTCTACAACATTTTTCAGTGACTGTCAAAGTTATAATATTTTTGGAAAGATTAGAGAAGGGGTCGTACGGTTTGGTGGCTGATGGTAATTAGTACTTGAAGTAATTTTAATGTGAATACTTGAAGAGCAATTTTGATTAAGACCTTTGTTAACGTTGAAGCCATGTGGTCGGTGATGTTGATTGAATATTAGGTTTCATGGTTAGTGTTTATGAAAGGTACTTATCGTTGCGGGCCCTTTTTTATATGGGATATAGTGACTGCAGTAGAGGAGTGAGTGGGATGTCAGTACTAGTTGTTTACACCAAATATCTAAATTCATGAGATAACAGCACGCATCATTCGAATGAAGGCTTCTTGATATACGGGATCAAGGATTAAATCAGAACAGTCAGAGCGAGGATGGTTATGCAGGCAATAAACAGGCACTTTATGTACAGGAACACGGCCACATAAGAATAGGATTGAAACTAGTAAATGTACAGAGTGGCCAAAACAGTTTACGTCAGTTAGAGAATGCGAGGATTAGAGCGAAGGCCAGTACAAGAATGTAAAAGCATAAACCAATAATTAGAGGGACATGGATGACAGGGCTGAAAGTTACGAACCAGTGGCTATTGCATACCCCTATAAATATTAGTAATTCAGAAAAGGACAGTGATCCAGCTTCCTTACAAATCAAAAGCTTCTCAACATATTAACTGCCTCCTCAAGAAATAGTTCATAACTCAAGAATTTGATTCTCCAAAGATTAGGCTTGCTTTACAATCTGTTTTTCTTGTTGTATTTACTTGCATTTCGTTATCTAGCTTTGTACTCAACTCTTGTTCATTGCAATAGAAGTATAGCTTGGGTATCCCCTCATTGTTATCGGTTTCCACACTTCACTGAGTGGTGGAATATTAAGTCTTTTGGCACAAGGCATTAAGAAAGAACCTTAGAGTCAGCCTTAGTCTCTAATTCAATCGCCCAATCTACAGAATCTCATATCTGTCTGAACCAGAAAGGTATTGTGTTTGAAATATAGGGCTTACGAGAGCTCTAGTATGCTTGCATCCTTTAAAATCTACTTATTTTGCCAAACACTAATAAGTGCCCATGAGAGAAGCCTTGTGTTTTTTGGACTGTCTTCAGCATTATGAGGAGCTCTCTCTTTTTGAGAGGCATGTAAGCACTCTATCCTTGTAAATAGTCTAAATCTATAAAATTTGTTTCAAACAAATTCTTCTTTCTCACTGTCACTTGTAAGGAGGTCTGTTTATTGTGCTGATTTTGTTTTATATAGGCATGTGTAGTATTTCTCATTCATTATAGTTGTATTTTAACTATCTTGTGATCAATATATTTCCCAATTACATTGGAATTCATCTGCATCTCTTTGTTGACAGGGGGGTTTGGTTCATATTTGCTTTCCATGGACGAGAGAACATACAAACTGATTGGTGAGGATTACCCTGGTAACCGGGCAGAAGACGTTAAGAATCCAGGCTTGTTGTGGATGATTGGTTTCATATTTGTTGTTAGTTTCCTTGGCCTTTTTAGCCTTGTTCCACTCCGTAAGGTACCTCCTGATGTTGTATACTTTACCCTTTCACTTGCAAAATGTGTTTAAAAGATATTTTGTACAGCCTCTGATGTGGTGGATTTGTCCTTTCTTGTCAAAAGGCAATGGCCAAATTTATATTTCCTTTAAGTTGTTTTGGCTTATGGTTACCACAATTTACTAAACCCTTAGCGACCCATGATTGGGTACGTTGATTCCAAACAAGGTGGGTTTGTGATCCAGATCACCAAAATAGACGACATCAAATTATAATACTAACTCTAAATCAAGTCGCTTTTGAACATGTAGCGCAAATATAAAATACATATTAATTGACTACATATATATAGATTTATTTAAATTCTATTGTTTTAGATAATAGAAAATCAAGTACAATTAAAAGATAAATGATAACCAACTTAGTGTTTATGAATGTTCTGTAATATTTAATGTTGTATAATAATGAAAACGATCTACATAAGAGTTCCAAAACGAATTGCGACCCAAAAAGCCATACCAGCTAAACTTACTTTATCGTACCATGTACCTAAAAAAGTATCGTACTATATCATATATCAAAGCGACCCACGATCTAGGTTATATTGTTTTGGCTCAATACTTGTGAAAAAACTGAACTATGTGGATTTAATGTGGACTTCATAAACAGATGTATTATCTGGGTTGGCAGCTGTTATTTTCGGGAAATTTACTTTAGGCAATCATTTTTGAAAATTCTAGTCAATTGGTGTTACTAATTGGATGATGTAAGAGCCTTCTTAGCTCTTAAATATGTTGCTGGTATTGAGTCGTAACAAATCTTTTGACAACAGTGGTTGGCATTTCTAGTTTTATTTTCTGTTTCTTGCTTACTGCGTGTGCGATTTCAGGTTATGGTCATGGATTATAAGCTTACATTCCCCAGTGGAACTGCCACGGCAATGCTGATCAATAGTTTCCACACAAATACTGGTGCTGAACTTGCAAGGTATGTGGCCCATGTACAAGTCTCTTCAATTTTTTTTATAAATCTTGTTGCTGAAGAAGCAACCCATTTAGAGATGGCTTGTCTTTAATGAAATATTAATGATGCTTTCCAAAAACTTCACTATTTTTGGTCAGCCACAAGAGACCTAAGAGAATTGGAAGTGCTGACACTATCAGAGAGCTTGATCAACATTATTTCTATTTTTTCGTCAGATGAGTTTTGAACCCTTAATCCATCCTCTCCCTAAACATGTCATGGTAGCACTTAATGAACTCTGCTACCATGGCTTGGCAGTCCAGTATTTCTAAAAAGCAATGAAAGATTCAATAGAATTCCAGTTGAGACACTTGTTTCGTACCATGATTTGATATTTAGTTGAATTTAATCATTAGTAAATTTGCAAATGAAGCATACATAGACAGGTTATTCCAGCTTGTTTCATTTACTTCTTAATCTGTGTCTATTTTTTCATGAAGTTGGTGTTTGTTATATTTGTGAAACAGACTGATAGATCATTTGTGTTTTAGTGTTAGTTTTAGGGTATTCTGTTCTTTTTGTCTTTTCAATGATTTTCTTTTTTATTTTGTAACTGCTTACTTTTAAAGTATATCTCAAAATTGTCTATTTTCCTGTTCTTATTGCCCTAGGAAGCAAGTGAGTTCTCTTGGAAAGTATTTGAGCATAAGCTTTTTTTGGAGCTGCTTTAAGTGGTTCTTCAGTGGCATTGGGGATTCATGCGGATTTGACAATTTTCCAAGTTTCGGCTTGACACTTTTCAAGAACACGTAAGCTTCTTTTGCTTCAGTCTTTCTTCATTCTCCACTCTGTTGCCATCAAATATTATTGATGTAGGACAACTTTGCAAAATAGAAATGAGGACTGTTTAGGGGCTGTGAACAGTACCCGTGAACAGTAATGAACTGTGAACAGTAGCATGAACAGTATTTTGGCTAGGAATAACTCCTTGGGTTCCGTAGGCATCACACCTAGGGTTAGAATTGCATCACACAACTCAAAAAATATGTAATTGCTGAAAATTCTGAATATCTCTCTCTATCTCCATTATTAAAAGTAACACTAACTATATATAGAGTTCTAAGTAATCCTAATCCCAAAAGATTAGGATTCCAAAGTCTCTAAAACTTCAAATACACTAGGTTCTTACAAATTACAAAACTAAAATTAACTAGAACTAGGACTTTAAATTCTAGATTATTTAATACTAGAATTTGACTAAAAAATATGACCTATTCCAGAAATTCTGAAATTTAAAAAATACCCCAACTCTAAAAAAAAAACCCACATAAAACACTAATATTACCAAACTAAATCAAAGCAACTAAAAATAAGACTTTATTTATGCTTATGCAAGCTCCCAAGTAGGCTCCGCATCATCCAACATGTGCCAAATTAAAGCTCGAGCCTTGGAGGCATATTTTTCTCGCCTTTTATAAACTTTATAAGGTTGTTGCCATTTGTCCCCATCAATTATGCTCGCCAAACTAACTCTCCCAAATCTCTCTCTCTCTAAGGGGACATGTGTGTTTGTGTGTTGGTTGAAGCTACAGCTTTATGGGTGATGTGCTACTATTGTAACGTTTATGTTTAAATCCTTTCCTGCGATGTTCACTGTTAATCATCTGGAATATGGGCAGAATGAAGGCTTTGTTGTCTTAGTCATTAGCCACCTAATTACACGTACATACATATGCACGAGTGGTGTATGAAGAAGCATGCACATAGGGTATGAAGCCCATTCCTTGGTGTTGTTGTTGTATCTTTGATGACTAATTGTGCACCTGTGACGAGGTGGACTTGATAATTCATATCTGTACTTCTCCCAGTCCGATTTTTGTATTTTGTTTGAGTATAATATGTAATTAAATTGAGTGACTGCATGGTCTGAATACTCAATCCTGTGACCACCATGTAAGCAGATATTGAGAGTTTGTCTGTACATGGATGTGACTTTGTGAGAGTTAGTCGTTAATCCTTACCGCTTATTATCAAATATAAGTTGGAGCACATGGACTGTACAATAATATTATAAACGTAGTGTTTATGACGAAACTCTATGCATCAAAAACTTGCAGAAAAAGTAGTCGATTTGGATTTGTGATGTTCTGGTTTTTATGCTACTCCTTGCAGGTTCTATTTTGACTTTAGTCCAACTTATGTTGGATGTGGTCTTATTTGCCCTCATATAGTCAACTGTTCTGTCCTTCTTGGAGCGATCATATCATGGGGTTTCATGTGGCCCTTCATTTCTCAACGTGCAGGGGATTGGTATCCAGCTGACCTTGGTAGCAATGATTTTAAAGGTCTCTACGGATACAAGGTAAGAATTATTGGTTTCAACTAAGAAACTTGAGAAACATTAACGGCTTTTGCAGCTCAATGGCTGTCATGCCATTCAATAGCAAAATAAGAGGAACAGGTATAATGCTTGGCCCACGTTATGTAGTGGGCTCTCATACCTAATTATTTGCACCTGCCTTTTTTTAATTCTTCCTTTGATCAGTTCAGTTGCCACATATTTTCATTGTGTCTTTCTTTTTTCAGTAAGTATATTTTCAGTGTCTTTCATCTTGTACTTGGTTGTCATTCAAAAACTCTCGCTTTCTGATGGCACTTTCTTAATGCATTAAGGACTGCACTGATGGATGTTCTCTAGGAATCAGGAGATCAACCCGCAATAAAAGATTTTTTTGATTTTCTATGCTCAAATGATTTAAACTGAAGTTGAAAGGCAAAGATCTGTGTTCTTTGTAGCCACGTTGTTGGAGACTCGTGATTGACACCTTTACACTTATAATTGCATTGTAGTGCTCAGTAAGTCAAATTCATCATTGGTCATACCAAATATGTAGGATATGTTGAGATTATATTTCCTCTTGTAAAACCTTCTATATTGAAGTTTGTCAGTAGAAGTGTCTTATCCGCATGTATGTGATAAAACTTTTGCCATTACTATTTTATTTTCTCTCCCCCACCCTTTCTTTGAGGCTTTGATGCCCTGCTCGGGCAAAAGTCGTTATTTTTAATTGCTCTTCTCCTACTATTCTATGGTGAAGAGTGCTCTTTATTTAACCTTCTTATTCACTAATGTACATTTTATGTTGTTTATTACTATGTTTGCAGGTCTTCATAGCCATTTCCCTTATTCTTGGTGATGGCCTTTACAATTTGATTAAGATAATAGGGATAACTGTTAAGGAAATTTGCAGCAACAGTACCAAACAAAATAATCTTCCAGTTGTAAAAGATTGCCCAGGTGAGTATTAGGAATTCCAAGACCTTGGATAATGCGTGTCCATGTGAAATTAAGTTATTTTGTTTTACAACCGAAAATAAATTTTTTTGCAATCATACCTTCATTTTGACATTTTCAGTTTACTTGATATTGCTTTCGTTTTATTTGCTCTATATGCTTCTTTAACTTTTGCAAGGATTTGCTTGGTGTCTTCATGCCTGCCACTCGTAGCATTTACCATCAGAGCTCCTCGATAACTTTGCCTATATGGAAATCTAAAGAAGATGCGTAATTGTAATCATTATTAGCTTAGAGTTGCTGAGGATGTACGAGCTGTGTCTTTTGATGTGAAACGGGAGCACAAACTACGTTATTCTTAAAGGTTTTTAATCATTTGGCTTACACAGAAAGGGCACATGGACAAGGGATTTTCAATCTTGAAATATGTACTTAACACTTATACCATAACTTTAAGAAAATGAAACAAAGAAATAACTTACATTCAAATGGTGATACTGGCTGAAAATTTTCGCCTCTACTAAATTGGATAGTGGACAAGACTTCACACAATGTGATACAGCAGCGTTAATTGTTTACATTGTAACCATAAATAATGTTGGGATCCCTATATTAGTAGTGGTAGTCATAATTGACTATAAAGTTGTCAGCATTTTAATTATGACTATCACTGGTAGTAATGCACGTTAGTTATATCATCAAGTTTTAACTGCAAAACATCTTAGTCTGTGGATTATATATGTCCTATCTGTTAGCGAAGATAAATTTATTGTAATAATTCCAATTATGAACTAGACGTTACATTGCATCATACAACCCTAGTAAAGCCCGATTATAATTAACTGGAAACACTGTCACATTCTGCAACATTATACTGGTATAAATTATGCGATCCATCTAGTAATGAATATCTTGATAGGACCCTATATTTAACTCTATCCCAAATAAACTGGAAATATTGTTTTATATGCTGCACTATTTTCTTATAGACTATGAATATCTAAGGGCCATATTTGTGTACTGATGCTCATGTGAATCATGTTCCTTACTCTCTTACATGTGATATACACTGAAATCCTGTGTATGAAACTCTGAGGGCAGCATGCCTGCACCAATGTACATGTTTCTTACTCTCTTGCATGTCATGTATGATGACTTCTTGTGTTTGTGCTTTGACAGATAGTGAGAGTTCCAAATTACAATTAGAGCAGAGAAAACGAGATGAGGTTTTCTTGAAAGACAGTATACCTACCTGGTTTGCAGGTTGTGGATACGTGGGCCTGGCTGCAATATCTACAATTACATTACCAATGATCTTTCCGCCACTTAAATGGTATCTGGTCCTCTGCTCGTATATTATGGCCCCTGCTCTTGCCTTCTGCAACTCTTATGGAACCGGGCTCACAGACTGGAGTTTGGCCTCAACTTATGGAAAAATTGGTCTTTTCATCCTTGCTTCATTGGTTGGAAGCAATGGTGGAGTTCTAGCTGGGTTGGCAGGTTGTGGGGTTATGATGTCCATTGTCTCGACTGCGGCTGATCTAATGCAAGATTTTAAGACAGGTTACCTCACTCTATCATCAGCCAAGTCCATGTTTGTGAGTCAGTTAGTTGGAACGGCCATGGGTTGTGTCATTGCACCCCTCACTTTTTGGTTGTTTTGGAGTGCATTTGAAGTTGGGTCCCCTGATAGTCCCTATAAAGCGCCATATGCTGTCATCTTCAGGGAGATGGCCATTCTCGGAGTTGAGGGCTTCTCTGAGCTGCCAAAGCATTGCCTTGCCCTATGTTGTGGGTTCTTTGTGGCAGCTCTGGCTGTAAACTTTCTGAGGGATGTGACCCCTGCAAAAGTTTCCCAGTTTATACCTATTCCAATGGCAATGGCTGTACCATTTTATATTGGAGCTTATTTTGCAATTGACATGTTTGTTGGGACTGTGATATTGTTCGTGTGGGAACGAATTAATAGGAAAGATGCAGAGGATTATGCAGGGGCAGTTGCTTCAGGTTTAATTTGTGGTGATGGGATCTGGACAATACCGTCAGCAATCCTATCCATTTTGAGGATCGATCCACCCATCTGTATGTACTTTAGGCCTTCTATAAGTGGCTGAGCTGGCAAACTTGTGTGGTAATTACTTGTTCTTCTGAATTCTGATGGTCGTTTGGATCTGTAAATATGCTATATACGATTTATCATTGTACCATATTTGTGTGTATCTCTGTCAAAAGGAAATGGTGTTCCAGGTTTTCTTACCATATCGACATTGACATTCAGCCTCTCAACCATTTGGTATGGAACAGGGGGTATAATTGCTGCTTTTGTACAACTTATGCCACTTACACTCGTCTAGGTATTTCTTTAGATTCTTACACATTAATGTCATAACATTCTTTTTATTTTTTTTAAAGATTGAAATGAAAATTGAATTATCAAAAGCTATCCCTAAGCAATGGACATAGGAAAGGGGTTGTATATCAAGCACATGGGCTGAGATTGTGACCGCTCAATTGGTATACGATCAATCCAAACCACCCATTCCAATGGATTATCTTACCGACAGGCACATACAGAAAATACATACAATAGATTTATCATGCAAGTATTTATTGAAATATTGGATTCGATTTGTTCAGATAACAAGCTCATAAGTCTGATCCGATTTAATTTGCTTTACGTTATAAATGGAAAATCTAACCCTTTGGGTGGTCGCGTCTGTCCTCTTGCAAACAATCTTACATAAACTTAAAAAGTAGACTTGATAATTATAATCATTGATTTTATTGCGGGTTCTAGTATTTATAGAGATATACTACTTATTTAATGGTTGTGATTATCAAACTTATTTTTTTAAGTCCATGTAATATTATTCAAAAAAAAAATTGTAAATGAAACCAAATTTGAAGTGAACTGCACTGTCGAACTGTTTGGCAAACCTACTCCACATGACCAATGGAAATATGTCCTATAATACATGTGAAAGCGAGATTTTCTTCTTTGAAATTGAGTTTCTTGAAGTGTTGGATATTATTTCAACAGCTAGGTTTGAAAGAGGGGCCTCCTTTGTCGCCTAGATGGGAAGCATATGTGACTAGCAATGCAATCACCAGCATACACATAGCCTCTCACACCATTATGATCAGGACAGAACTGTCAATGAGTCTTCTTTGCATCATTATAAAGCTAAAATAAATAAGAAAAAAAGGCATGTTCTCACCTCTTCTGTTATGTGTACAAAACCCTAAAGTTCCAGAGTAATCAAGTCGATAGAATGATAAAAGAAAAGCAGAAAACTACACAGGAGGAGAAAAAAACAAGGATATATATATATATATATATATATATATGATGTACACTATAGTGACTAGGAACTGCAGGGATTTTCCATGCAATGGAGAAGTCTATCAGATACACTAGTCACTAGCTTACTTTTAACTTATATTGCTGGCATAGACATGTGTTAGTCTGGTCTTGGGAGTATTGGAATTTTGTGTGTTTCTGTCATGGAAGCTTTTCCTTAATGTATGACTAATTCACTTCACTTCACTTCTCCTCCCTATAGCTTTGATTGAAATACTTCTATATTTAAAAGTGGGGACACTAATCATATCAATTTGCTTACTTTTGAAAATTGATAGTAAAAGCAACTCTTGACTAATTTCTCCAACTAATTCATTCTTATGACTAGGTTTCTTTGATTCTAAATAGTTACAACATTCTAAAATTTGTAAATTACTCATTTGCTTGTATACGTGAAGACTCTCTCTCCCTCTCTCTCTTCTCTCGGGAAAAAAAGTCTACTCAATTTATCTCTCTTTGTTTCAATCTTCTCTTGGACTTGTACGTACATACAATACAAGAACACGATTTTTCAAAGCTCAAAACTTTATTTTTCCCATAAATCAAGAAAAAAAAACTCAAATCAAGAACAAACTTGAGAGATTAAAGCACGCCCATAACATCCTTGGGTTTCAAATTTCAATCGTACCACCTCTCTTTACCACACCACACATGTAAGTATGATCATTGAACAGCAACCCTGTCATCAATGCAAAGATTTCCTTTGTCAATTAAGTTTTGTGAATCATGCTTCCTCGTCAGATTGGTTTTCTATTAATATGATGTCATGACTTATCAATCTGATAGAAACACACACATACTCATCCACCCACCTCAATCAAAATTATTCTCTCATCTACTTGGAGGGGTTGGGCAGGTAGTACACATAAAACATTACATTAGAACATAAAAAATCGTTTTCGCTCGCACAACGACCCTCTAAAGAAATTGGGCATCTTTGTCATCGGAGTAATTCAAGGGGACTTCATGTCATTTTCCTGTGCCTTTTATTATTGTCCACTCAAAACTTTCATTAGTTCTTTTTCATTTATAATTGCGTTGACAACTGGACTTGGGTGATATTGTTTCCTTACCATTAAACAAAGCGTAGCTCTCCCTCTCTCTCTCTCTTCTTTTAGTTCAATTATTTATTAACTTGTGATGGCTCAGGTAATATCGAATGACATTTGCCATGTGACCTTGTTGTATGGAACGGTGTGTTTAAGTCAGCAATGAGAAAAGTATGGGGCTTTATTTAGATGTTAAGGAAATACTTCTAAAAGTGCTAATAATATCGCGTGAGTAAAAAAAGATAATATTATTTCTAAAACTCTTTCGTCGAGTACGCGATCATGACAATACTCGAGGAGTATAATGCTTCAAATCCTAGTTGCTTAGGAAAAAAAAAAGAAAAAAGAGGACCCCCAAAGTGGGGGAAAAAAGAATTGCTCTAAAATTTTTGTATATTCATGAGTATTTAAAAATAAATGTAAAATCAGAGTAATTCCATTTGGGTGCTTTTTGTGCAAAATTTATGCTCACTTTCACTGAGCAAAGTCTAGTGCATCGGACTGCATACAATTCACAAAAACATGAAAGATTGGGGTTCAGAACGTGGCCCATGAACTGTTTCAAACTATTATGTCCAGGACTCCGGGAATTTAGGACCCCACCAAGGTAGTATCTTCCAACAGAAATTTCCTTCTTCTGCAACTGAACACCTCCTTCTCTAGGCCATCTCTTCGTTGCAGATATTATTATTTATTATTCCATCTTCTGTTATGATATTTATTTAATACATTTTTAAGGATAGGGGGCATAGACTGGGTGGGTTAAAAGCAACCCCACATCCATTCATTTCCTGCCAGATGTCCTCATCAAAATCCTCCACATGGGCACTTGAGTCCCTTACAAGAGAAGGCATCATATGTTGCTATTGCAATAATACAATGCAGGGTAGAGAAATTATTAGGGGGGAATCCATGGAATGTGGGAATATATGGGTTTCTATGCATTGTCTGTCTGAGGTGGTGAAATTTGCAGTTAAAAACTTGGCAAGAGTGTCAAAGCAAAACTAGTCAAACCCTCAACAGTGAAAAAAGGCAATGATGAAAAAGAGAGAGAGTAAAATGACATTAATAAACCCTTTAAATTTTTCGACAAAGGTACAATCTTCAGGGGATTTCAATATTTACTTTTTATCTTTCACATTCTATGCCAAAAACAGTGAGAACTTATGAAAGAATAGGACATTTTTTTCTGTTTTTTTTATGTCACCTTCATCAATCAAGGAGAAGACACACACACATACCCTTTTCTTTATTTTTTTTTATTATAGACACGCCTCTCATGGATCCCAAGGGCTCAAAGCAGCCACAGGAAGTGCCAAGCTTCTTGAGTTTCCCACAACCAAACCTAAACCCGAACACCACCACCACGGCCACCACCAACATGGGTGAGAACAAGCCAGCAGAGATCAAAGACTTCCAGATTGTGATTGCAGATAAAGATGAAGGCAAGAAACAGCAATTAGCCCCCAAGAGAAGCTCAAACAAAGACAGGCACACCAAAGTCGAAGGCAGAGGAAGGAGAATAAGGATGCCAGCTCTCTGTGCTGCGAGAATTTTTCAATTGACAAGAGAATTGGGTCACAAATCTGATGGTGAGACCATTCAGTGGCTGTTACAACAGGCTGAGCCTTCCATAATCGCGGCCACGGGGACTGGGACCATGCCGGCTTCAGCCTACGCAGCAACAGGGGGCTCTGTTTCACAGCAGGGGTGCTCTCTATCAGCTGGATTGCATCAGAAGATTGATGAATTGGGTGCACATATGGGAGGTTCAGGCGGTGGTAGTAGCAGTAGGACCAGTTGGCCAATGGTTGGTGGGAATTTGGGGAGACCCCATATGGCCACAGCATCAGGGCTATGGCCCCCTACTGCTTCCGTGGTCAGTGGTTTTGGGTTTCAGTCATCATCATCATCGTCTGGTCCATCAACAACCAATTTGGGCAATGAAAGTTCTAATTACTTCCAAAAAATTGGGTTTCCTGGGTTTGACTTGCCAGCCACCAATCTGGGTCCTATGAGTTTTACCTCAATTTTGGGGGCTGGTAATCAGCAACTTCCAGGATTGGAGCTTGGACTCTCACAAGATGGCCATATTGGGGTTTTGAATCCTCAGGCCTTTAGCCAGATTTACCAGCAGATCGGGCAGGCTAGAATGCAACAGCAACAACAACAACAACAACAGCATCAACATCAGCATCAGCATCAGCATCAGCAGCAGCAGCAACCATCTTCCAAGGATGATTCCCAAGAGTCCGAAGAGTAGACTATTTAGGTATTATTATATTCAATATTTGGGAAGAGAATGAAAGTAAGTTTCAATTTTGAGAAGCTGGGATTTTGGGTAAATGGTTTCTGTGTGGTATAATTGCAAAAGCGAGGGGAGAGAGAGAGAGGGTGAGAATTCAGTAGGGACTGGAGGCCCCATCTTCTGCTGTCCACCACAGCTGCATCCAAGTCTCCAAATACAGGTGCTTCGGGTGTTCTTTTTTAACGCAATTTTTTCCCTATAAATCATAAAGCTTTATATATTATTGTTATTATTATAGAGCTGCTTGTGGTCTGGAATGTGCAGGTGGAACTGTGCAGGGCCAAATAGTTTGGAATTGGGCTTCAGTTCTTGTTTATTTTCAAAGGTGTGGTAATTATAGTGTGAGGCAATCCTATATCTATTTTCTTCTCTTTGGTCTGGATGGCGTGCCGATGAGCTTCTTTATGGAAATAAACTCTGATTTATATGTCATTCTTGATCTATTTTCGGTTGGATTCAGTCAGGATGGCAATTTATCTGAGAAAATTTTCTGTTGGGGCACCAAGAGAACTGCTCATTGTTCACATATGATAGTCTGATACTCAACTTGTGTTTGTGACTGCGTTATGCATACAAATTGTACCATGACTACCACATCTGCACACTACCACTTTCGATCAATTGCATTTTTTCCCCAAATTTGGATCTTCAAACCCACCCCTTTCTTAGTGAATGATCTATGTCTGCTACATAGTCAAGGAATTATAACAAATTTGAGTTGCATAACTTGTCTTGGTCCGAGTGGGAAATCCAAACAAATTTTTCTTCTGCATGTTCATGGAGTTTTGAAAAATCCAAACATCTTACAGATAGATAGAGAGGTAGGAATTTATCGAACTAACTGCACTCCTTTGTAAACGTCAGGAATCCATTGATGACAAGGGGCTAGGGAAAACTTGAATCCAATTCCTACAATAATGAATATGAGCGCAATTGAAATTCCTTGGAAATTATACATTTGTGTATTGATAAGACCGTTCACTATTTCTTAAAGCTCGATCTCTCCCCGAATAAATCATATAGCCAAGAAACACCATGAACTAGAATAGAAGAGCTTGCCCTACCTATGGTTTAACATTTTTGAATTTATACTCTATTGTCAGCTTTCAGGAAACTTGTACAGTTCCCGAATACCTATATTGACATTCTATTCTATGCAGTTTTGCAATAAGCATAGATAGATTGAACTATACATCTGCGTTCTCATAAATGACCTCACTCTTCTGATCTTCCCTGTCATATATTGGATATGTACTGTTTCCACCTAAGTTTGAAAAATGATTTTTGGTTTGTTTGAAGCTAGCCTGCCAGCCTACGGACGAGAAATACTCTGCTGGGTACTCTGTCACAGTTTATTAATTAACTCGAAAGTGATTTATGTTCAAAATGGTTTGAGGACATACTTGTTTGCAATCATAGTTGTCTTGGAGGGTGCTGCCTCCACAACACAGACTGAGAGAAGGCAAAAAATGGATGAGTCAAAATAACATTCTTCTCGTAATCAGATAAGCTATTTGGGACTTCTTTGGTATAATTGTTTTAATTTTCCATTACCATCAATCAATGTATGCATGGGTGGTTTCTCTTCCCTTTTGCTTTTATGTAGTGTTCTTGCTGTCACTTTCGTTCAAGTTGTGTTTCTCAATCAGGCATACTGATATGAATATATTCTGGGCATATCAACTTTGACTCCTGTAATGTGAATTTGTCATCACTCCATCACAATAACATTCGCCATTATTTGCGGCTGATTTTACTTTTTGAGCAAGGCGGTAAATGGACGTCTATTTGCAAGCACCGACTCTCTGTCCTAACTCTTGTTTACTTTGACATGAATGTGTGTCCAGCAGCCTGCATTAATTTAAGTAGACGTCCAATACCAACTAATCACTTGGTGGCCTCTTTTATGTTCCCACACCCTGTTTTGATCTGTGTTGTACGAGCTGAATCTCATGTAGCAAGTCCTATTATGGTTGTATTCTCTCTCTCAAACTCTCAATCTCTTTCTAGCTGAACACCTGTTAGTACCAAGAGGCCACCAGATGAGGTTAATGAGGTTGTGGGTGCACCAATTATGATGACTTCATATGCCTAGAGATGCTATTCTAACAAGAATGTAATACATCTGACGATCCAAATTCAAAAAAAACAGAAGAGAAACTGAAGATTTAAAACCTAAATCTCTGTGTGTCTCAACTTTCTTTGTTTCTTGGTGGGGACTAATTAGATGAAGCTGAAAGAATATGAAACTTTGATCTTTCATGCTATCTCCAGTAGGACACTGATTTTTTGTTGCTGCATTTTTTCCACCTAAAGGAGGTGCAGAAAGCATGGGAACATTTTAGTATTAGGCTTTTTGCAACAGATTAACATTAGGCTGCTTATGCTATCACGTAGTAATGTATGTCCGCGCAGTGTTTGTGCATTAAAATTGTCTATTCTTTGCCACTTGTAGTAGTCAATTTTTTTTTTTTTTGGGGTGCTTGGATGTAGTAGTCCATTAACTTCAACTTTATGTGACCCAACATGGCAATTTGTACATTTTTGTATGCAATAGATGTACTTGGATTGAATCGCGTGAACAGAAAAAAAAACTCTCTTAATCTCACGGGTAATTTAAGCAGTAACATAAATGAGTTGTAAACTCAAATGTCCTAAATTTAAATCTAGTCAACCCCTTAGGATCAGACCATGAGGGATAATCTCTCATGAATACCTTAGTCCCAGCATGAATGATTTGTTTTTACTCGGATCGAAAAAGAGATTAGTCGAAGTTCACATAAGTTGACTTCAATACCCCTGATTGTTGAACTAAAAAACTCTTTTAACATTATTGATCATGAATTTGTGGGCAACTAAAAAATAAAAAAGATAATTAAAGTACATATATAATATAAAACAGAATGGACTCTAATAAATTCATACAATGGTTTTAAATAAACTCATTCAACGACTATTAATACTCTTATCAAAATAATTCATATTGCATCGTGTCTTCAGACATGAGTTACCTCTAGTAAAACAATATATAAGAAAAAAATTAAAACATAATAACAATAAAAAGGTTCCGAAAGAGGTTAGGAAGTTGTTCTCAAGATGATGCGAGGGATAAAAACGGAATCAAGAGGGCATATGGATACGGGTATGAGTTTGTAATGGCAAGTAAAGGACAAACAGTGTTGGGCACATGGAGATGTCCTTTTCCGTAGTCAAGTCCAGTAAATAAGGACACACACACACAATGTGAAAGGATGAATTAATGAGGGAGTGGTTTAATGGGAATGCTACAATTTACATGACCGAAGAAAGAGGGTGGTACTGGTGGAAGAAAGATTCCCTTGGCCTTGTTCTATGTCCAAAAAATTATCGATGCTTGTGCTTTTGTGACTTGTCCGGTCGCAGCAATAAATACCTTGTGCTACCGTAGTTTTGGTGGTGGTGGTGGTGGTAAGGCCTTCTCTTCATGTTAACGGTTAGCTTAATAGCTACTACTCCCGCTTTATTTTCTATATGAAATCTCAATGGGATTAAAACTTCTTCCGCCTCGGATTTATTAGAGTACTTCTAAAATAAAGGATGCTGATTAATTTTTTTTTTTGGTTATAGCTTGTTTTAGTTTGCGCTGATTATTCTTTCGAATTTAGCAACTGATCATCACGACTTGAGTTAGGTTAGAGTATGTCTCTAAAAGAACAAAGGTGACTAGTCCTTAAAGGGTGTGAGAAATAATTGAACATTTAGGAGTGTGATAGACATTTGTGCAAAAATTTGTCATTCATGTAACGTTTGCTTTCAGAAAAGGGAATACATTAGTTAGCAATGGCAACGCCTATCTGGGCCAGCTTCAGTTATCTTATCTCTATATATGGGCTATCAGCATCGTACCTCATATAAGTTGTATCCAATGATTCCATTCTGTTGAACCAGTGGGAACTATCAATTTGTGTACGACGCTGGGCCTGCTTAAATGAAGCAGTGGTGGACTTGGGCCCAATGTGGCAATTGGGCAAGTTACTGATTCAGGCCTGTTATCAAGTTTGACCATGAATTGGGGTCCTAGAATCCACTCACCTTCCCTTTCTGTAACTTGATGTGTTCTCTGAAATTAAAACAAACTAATCTTTAGGGCCGAGTACTGGTTGAGTTTAGCATTTGATAATCTAGAGATCTTAGATTCAATCTCATTCATTTCCCTTATTTTTTTAATTTTAAGGGAAAAATAAATAAATAGTAAATGACTTATAATTTTCAAGTTATAGATCTCCGTGAAGATGAGGACATAGGGTCAAGACCCACTATCGAAACTATTTCTACTCTTTTTTTTTTTGGTCAAGCATTATTACAAAAAAGAAACGACGAATTTCAAAACCGCGACCTGAATCACTAGTTTGAACACGTCTTAATTCATGGAACTGCATCTTCTACACTAGCCAACAAGAAAGTTGGAACGCAAGCATAAAACAAAAACCTAAAGCCTATATGTTGACTTGACTCAACCATAAAAAGTTCGAGTTGATGGCTGCTTAACACCGGCAACATCCCATTATCAAATATCACTTCCATCCAGACATGTGCAAAATTTTCCACCTGGACCACCACCACCACCATACACAGTGGCCCAACAACTGGCGATTTCGACATAATTGAGAAGAGAGTTTTTTCCAATATCCAACGGTAGCCGCCAGCCACATTATGAGGAGTAGTTGAGAGACTTTTATCGTAATTAATTATGTCCATTACATATTAAGTGAGAAAAACATCTTATTCATTGATCATACGTATATGGTCATGCAACCCTTAATTTGTTCTCCAACGTAAACTCCACAACTTAGATATGTCATGCCATTATTGATTAATGCATCTAGGGTTATGGGTGAGGTCATTCACACCCATAACCTAGATGAATAATTTCCTAGATCTGCCTCTAATTATGGATAAAAACTTACCATGTGTTTATGAATTTTGTCATCGGAGCTTGCACTCGAAATACATCTTTAGGTCATTCATCAAAACGAAGTGTACTACAGCTAAATATGTGTTATTTTGATATTGGGCCTATTTAGAATTGAGTTCTTTAAAGACGAAACAGAGATTTAAAAAGTTAAATAAAAAAGTTAGAGTTAAAAAGTTCTTGGAATAATTTAGAGTGCTTTCGAAAAAGTCGACTTTTCCTTGGAAGTCCTTAAATAAGTCCCATTTTTTTAGTTTTTCCTCGGTGCTGATAAAAACCGTTTTTACCCAAAAAAAACTAATAGAAAAACCATTCAATAAAGCTCGGATCCAAACAAACTAGACTTATTTTTCTCTGAAACAGAAAAAAAAAATTGAGATTTTAAGCCAATTCTAAACAAATCCTTTGTTAAAGATAAAACAACTTGGTCAACACCAATATTTGAAAATTTTAATGGTTGCATTTCAACTCGCAATCCATCCACCAAACAACCCATGCTTCTCACAAAATCTATTGTATTTTGTGCTCGAAATACATCTCTTGTTCTTTAAAAAAAAAAAAAGATTAAGGTTCAAGGAATCTTTCTTTACAAATGAGCATGCAAAACAAAATATACATGTTCTTTTTTGGGATGCCCTTCACCTTAATTAGTACCACAATATGCAAGTCATGATCAAGCAATTATATAGGCAAGGACCCATAACTCAGACTAACCAAAAGGGTGAGTGAGTGATTAACCTCTTTCATTGATAGTGGTGGATCTGGATTCCCTTCCAACCCAGACCGAGATCTTAAAAATGATTATCTATTGTCCACTCGCAATATTGGATGAGGTTGTTCCGCCTCCAACAACACTTCGATCACCCAAATCATTCAATAGGGCCCCATAAAGGGCCTTCTCATTGAGGCCTTACTGGCCTACCCGACCCACTAAACTGCGTTTACTCCTTTACCCATCTCACGAATTGGTGGACCCATTGATTTGAGACTCATTTAATAAAACGATTGTCACGTCTTGAATCTTCCTTGATTTGTTTGGCTGTCTTCTTCTTGTTGGCAAGTCGTTGTTGTTTTTGTTTATTTTTTGGATTAGTATTTATTGATTCTTATTGACTTGCACAAAAATGATATCATGGTATTACATCATATGTTAAATTCTATGCACCCCACCCCCCCCCCGGGCCCAAAAAAAATATCTAGTACAACTCATTTTTCCCTTTAAGACATCACTTCACACGATACTGACTTCGAATTAGTATATCCTTATTGTATTAATTTTAAATTTTTTACCTACAAAATATCAGTCTTTTTTAGGTCTTAATTTACGGAATAATGGAGATGGAATCTATCCGGCCAAACCTCGATCCTTAGGAAAAAGTCTATAGTACTTAAAAAAAAAATTGGTACAGTACTATCGATTATCATATTTTATGATCAAATTACAATTATTTATAGAAAAGTAATGATCTATCACAGACACTTATGATCAGCTATAAACTAGAGATATCGAGCTCAATCACTAATGATCAATCATGCTATTTAAAATTATAACTTATGCTTCGAAAAAGACCATGCCACAACCTTTTCCCGATTCTTATGTCAAAGGCTCAAATTTGTGAGGACAAAGAATATATTAGCATGATTCCAATCTCATTGGGCCCACCTAACTATCGTGTTATTGGCGTCCGGCGTGTGAACGAAGTTTAAGGATCAACACATTTCACACCGCCTTTTTCAAGTTGAGCCCATCTCCGTAAGCGTTATTTGAAAATCAAAGAAGTGGACCCACACTTTGTTCCAGCGAAGGGCCAGAAATTTAAGAGTGTCCGTCCTCCATTATTATTCTGAGTGGGTCCCAAGGGGCGGCTCTCTTCTTATATCTTTTACGCTGTCTTCTAAAATATCCCGATAACCCTCCCCCGGGGAATCCAATTCCTTTTAAAAAGATATTTCTTGAGACACGTGGGTATTACAGGTCATCAAGCACTAATGGATATTCTGATGCTGATTCACTGAACTATTAGTGGAATAATATTTTTATGGTCACAATTTGCTTACGAAAATAATGGGGGCATTCAAGTTGGTCTAGGGGTAATAATGTCTTTTCATATAATTATTTATCTAAATTTTAAGTGGAAGAAGTGTTTTGGGTAGTTATATATAATCATAGCCCTTCGGTCCATGTAGTCACTTGTTTAATTACACACTATGTGGAAGCAAAGTAAATTATCAAAACTTGAGTTATGGAGAGTGAATGTTGAGGCAATAGATATATGCATGTGTTGTTTGAGAGTCTCCACGTTTATGGCTTAGATATCACTCTTTGCTTTATGTCACTCTTATACCCCCCCCCCTCCCCATGTGGATAAGATAATAGATATAGATGCTCTCTCCTCTCAAACTTTAATCGTTTATTTTCTTATTCTTTTCTCCTCTCAAAATTTATATCAAAAATCAAAATTTGCTAATTAAGGGCTCGCAAAGAATTTTTAAAATTATGACATCACCATGAATATATTTTGGTTGTGATATGTATGTCTTTTGTGAAAGACACACCTAGTGCAAAATTGTGATTTAAAGGGTGTGTTTGAATGATGTATTATGCAGTATTTGGTTAACTCAATTCATTCCATACCTATCCAAATGAACAAGAAAGACAAATTTAAAATTTATGTATCATCATCACATATTTGGTTCAAATATTAAAAAATAGTGGACCCTATATTTATTTCATCCAAACTTGTATTGAATGATAGTATAAATATTAAATTATTAAATAACTCACAAGATAAGGAATGATATTTATATTTTAGAGATTGTTGAGGATAAAAATATTTTTGTCCAAACACATCGCAATTGAATTATTTAAACCTACCCAATAGGTGGGTTTATTTAAGAAACTGTAGGTGGGTTTAAATGTACTATTTATCCAGGCTAAGATTATTTTTAGGTGATAATATCAGACTCAAAGTGTGGATCCAAATATTTAAGTAAAATGGATGAAGCGAACCCAAACACTATTTTGTTTGATACTCTTTCATATTGCTTAACCCAAGAGTATGTTTGGATGATAAAGTTGGAGTAGATTAAATATCTAAAAATATATCATTTCCTATCCAATTTAAACACACTTAACTGTCATCCAAATAGGATATAAATTTATATATCCAATCTTTTCTCCTGTTTGGATAGATTATATATTTTTTTGGAGTATAAAAGTAATGTAATTTTCTTTTATTAATTATTAATACTCTTATCCTATTCAATCCACTACCATGTTTTGTTATAAATTAACCTCCATCAAACAAAAAAAATTAAAAAATACACTTTCACATCTATTTTTATAATAACTCATTCAAATATGAAATAAATATTTTTAAATATATTGTAACCATAAAAAAGTAATGATGTGTTGCAACAAGAGAAGAGAACATTGACTTACTAGAGGAGGTGAGAGATGGTACGAAGATCTTCTAACCTAAGAGTGGACATATCTATAAATGGTATTACATATCCTATCTGACAAAAAAATATCTCAGTCTTTCCTAGGGTTTCATGTAATTCATATAAGTGGGTTAAAATTAACTTTTTAAACTAAGTCAAGACAAAATTTGAATGAAATTTTTTATGTATTTTTTATTTATCAAACGTGAAATATATTAATTTCATATATTTTTTTTTTCTATCCTACAATAATTATTCACCTTAACCGGCGGTCCAAACATACTCCAAGAGTTAGGAATGGGCAAGGCCCAAGGGCATCACAGGAAAGGAGTAAAACCGACCATTGAGCCGGTTGAGCATTTAGATGACATGGTCAGAAAAACCAGTCACTTACGCGTGATTTGCCGCCATAGTCCCGACCAAGTGGCGTAAGGCACGTGCCTTCGGCTATTGCAGTTTTGCCACATCAACACTTTCCAAAACGATCACGTGATGCAAAACATTCCCGCGGGCATTGAATTGGCCATCCAAAATGAAAAGGGAAATTATATTGCCACCTCCTATAGATTTTCAAATATCAAAATACACCAGCAATGTTTCTTAAATCACAATGATATCTCGTTTTAGTCTTGTAATTGTGTAGGTGGAAGCAATTCAATTATCATTTTGTCCCCAATCATAAAAAATTATCCTTTTTCCGTTATCAAAACTAAAATATCAAATTCATCCCTTTATAAATAGGTCTTGTTCCTCTTTGACTCGTATCACAATAGACAATCTCACTTTGTCCATCCCAATTCCACATTCACCATCATATCATTAACCCTTGTTGAAAGTCATAAATCTATAGCACTAAAAAAAAAAGTCACAAATCTACATAGGGATTAATCTCCACATGTATAAACACATGCGTACACACACACACACGGTTAATGGGTGTTGAGGGGGTGAATTGTATAGTGATGAGTGGTAAAACCAACAATATATTTCGAATTAAAATTGTAAGGGAGTTGTGGTTTCCAAGTTAAAAGAAATAGAAGTGAGTTGTAGAGGTGGTCAATTTTTCAAGTTAGAAGAATTGTGAAAGAGTTTTGGTTTTTAAGTGATTTTACGAGTGTCGTTGTTGGTGTGGGGAGAGCTGGAAAGTGGTTTTCATATTACAAATGTTGGGGAGGGGAAGGTGCAAAAGGCACAAACTTAATATTTGACGTGACATTACCATTATATTGAATATTTTCTCGCCTTAGAAGTTAGAGTTACAAAAGTAGAATGGGATGAATAGGTAATTGTGGGGTTAAATGGGGTATTCTTTGAAAAATATCTTCTTCTTTTTTTACTTTTGAATGAGGTAAAAATGGGTATTTAAGAAGATGTGAACTCATTAGTAGCCAACGGAACGGTGGGATGTGATGCGAAATACAAATTCAAATTTGAAATGGGACATAATCTAATTTCAAAAATTATAATGATATTCTCCCAAATTAACAGAGAATGCATAGGCGTCAACATAATTTTTACATAAAAAAAAAGGAAATAACATGGCAATCGTAAGAGGTCGAAAAACTCCCCACTAACTAGTACTCCCCCGTTCTCACTGTCAAGAGTCAGCCGGGCAGCATACACATTCGTTCGGTCCATGTTGTCAATTCATAACGGCCATCATACCCAATAAAAAATTGGCACGTCACCATGTAACAGCGTACGTTTCTCTTTCGGGCAGTTAAAGGACTGACTGTGTCACAAGAGATTTTTAATCTGTTGTTCCTCCGAAGTGGATTATATTTCAACTACTGCCGAAGGCCTCACTTTACTCTCTCTCTCTCTCTCTCTCTCTCCCCTTGAAGTATCATCTTCATCTGTCCTTCTTCCCTAAATATTGGAGGCATATTTGTTTTTCCTTGTGGATTTTCCATATTCTTTCCAATTGTTTGAGAAACTTTCTGGAATGGACGATGAGTACGCAAAGCTTATCAGGAGGATGAACCCACCCAGGTGTTATTCCGAATCTCTTCATCTTTTCCAATTAAAGTTACTTCTCCTGAATTGATGTCCTAGGTTTTTTGGTTTTTTACGTGCATATTGGTTGAAGTTTATATAGAATTACAGATTATTATTATTATTATTCTGTATGGTATTGTAAATTTGAGGATCCCTTTCTCAATTTTTTGTACCATAATGGCTGCCAGAGGATCAAATTTTGAAGAATTTGGGGTTTTCAAATCCTGAAATCTTCCCTTTTAACAATTATGATTATCTGTTTTGGAAAGTTGACGTGGTTTATGTCGCGCTTCCCAATTTTCTCTGTATTGTGGAGCTTTAGGTTTTAGTTTTTATTTTGAAGGTCATCTGTGGATATTGTCAGAGCCAACAAAATTAAGAACATCATTTTCTCCAATACATTTTGTTTTATCCTTTTTTGGGTTTTTTTTTTTTGATTGAGAAAGGAAAAGAAAAAAATGGAAGAACTTCAGTTTGGTTCAACCCTTTAAGGTGACTTTAGTTACTGCTGTACAGAGTACAGTTAGACTTTTTTTTTTCTTTTAAAACCGCTTTTCAGAAACCCTCTTGGTTGTTATCGTTTGATTTTCCTCTTTTTTGAGTGTATAAGGAAGTGTATGTTTCTTCATGGAAGTTGTCTCTTCTTGTTGCAGAGTTGTTATTGACAACGATTCTTGTGAGGATGCAACTGTCATCCAGGTACACCTTGTGCCTCCCTATGAGTCTGGGCAAGACATGCTTCATTTATGGATTCCCTTTTTGTTGCTCATTATAATCTGTTTTTTCTCATTCAGGTTGACAGTGTCAACAAACATGGAACTCTCCTAGAAGTTGTCCAAGTTCTTACAGATTTGAACCTTGTCATCACAAAAGCGTACATCTCATCTGATGGTGGATGGTTCATGGATGGTAATTTCTTTCTCTCCACATGAAAGTAAAGCAAAAGTTTGTACCTAATTTTTTCTTTGTTTCTCATTGCTATCTCCTTGGATTGTGTTGTTCCAGTGTTCAATGTTATTGACCGTGATGGGAACAAAATTATAGATGTTGAAGTCATCAATCACATCCGAATTGTAAGTGCTTTCTTGCTACTTCACCCTTCATCTTTTTCCGAATTGTAAGTGTTTTTTTTTTCAAGGTCAAGGATGCAGAAACAGGTTCAATGCGATATGAAATTGGTTTGAACATGGCTGCAGCGTGTATGCACTGATTTTTTATTTTCATGCCAGATCTGAAATTCTTAGGCTTTTGTAAAATTCACCTATTGGAATTGGCACCCACTCAGTGCTGCCTTATATTATTCATTTTTTGGGCGCTGGACTTAAAATTTTGCCGAATTGCATGACTCATGTCCTTTTCTTATGTGTCAGAAGTCTCATGTCACTCTTCAAATTTGCAGAGACTGGAAAGTGATGCCTTCTTCGTACCGTCATTAAGAGGGTCTGTTGGATTGATGCCCTCTGAGGAGCACACCTCAATTGAACTAACAGGAACAGACAGACCTGGTTTATTGTCTGAAGTTTGTGCAGTTCTTGCTGACCTTCATTGTAATGTGGTGAATGCTGAAATATGGACACATAATGCTAGAGCTGCAGCTGTTGTTCATGTGACAGATGATGCTACAGGGTGTGCAATTGACGATCCAAAGCGGCTCTCCACAATAAGGGAATTGCTTTGTAATATTCTTAAGGGAAACAATGACTTGAAGACAGCAAAAATGACACTTTCACCTCCTGGCCTTACGCATAGGGAGAGAAGATTACATCAGATCATGCTTGCTGATCGGGACTATGAAAAGGTTGACAAATCTGAACGTGGGAGAATTGACGATAAGAGCTCAAAACCTCATGTGACGATATTTGATTGTATTGAAAAGGATTACACAGTGATTACCATGAGGTCAAAAGACAGGCCTAAGCTGTTGTTTGATACTGTCTGCACTCTAACTGACATGCAGTATGTAGTCTTTCATGGAGTTGTTCACACTAGGAGGATGGAAGCTTATCAGGTAAAAATATAGTTCTTAAAAAGAAAAGTACGATTTGGAAGTGGGGACTAGCTTGGATAGGGTGATTACATAACTCAACTATGAATTATTTGCAACCTCCTCTTCAGTTATGCTTAGCTGTACTTTCTTTATCTTGTGCACATACACAGCACAATTCCATTGATGGTAATTTCAGAATATAATTGGATTACATTTTTATTTGTACTCAGGAATACTATATTCGACACGTTGATGGGGTCCCTATATGCTCAGAAGCTGAGCGAGAACGCGTCATGCAGTGTCTTGAAGCCGCCATTGAAAGGCGAGCCTCCGAGGTATAGTAACTTTTCTAAAACAAAAATTCTGGTCCATTAAGTCTACCAATGACTTTTCTCTAAAATTTAAGGTTGTTATTGCAGGGGATGGAGCTGGAATTGTTAACAGAAGATCGGGTTGGACTCCTGTCAGATATTACCAGGATCTTCAGGGAGAACAGTTTGTGTATTAAAAGAGCAGAAATTTCGACAAAAGGAGGGAAAGCCAAAAATACTTTCTATGTGACGGATGTGTCTGGTAATCCAGTTGACTCTAAGACAATTGATTCAATTCGTGGACAGATTGGACCAAGTATACTGCATGTTAAAATGAACTATAGCCCTTCCCCAAATCCTCCCCAAGAGAAGAAAGGGAGCTACCTCTTTGGGAACTTCTTTAAGGTTCGAAATTTTCAGAATTTGAAATTGATCAGATCCTATTCTTGATACCTGCATCCCAATTTAGTGTCAGAACTAGAAGCCATGTAGATATGTCCGCTCTTCAACTAAAGAAGGAAGAATACTTAGGGGTTAAGGACACTCTGAATAGGTATCTCCCTTTCCTCTAGTGCAGGGAGTGTGTAATGTGTTGTCCTGATTGTGAATAGAAGAAATCAAGAAATCATCCGATACTGTAAAAATTACTCAAAGATCTAGTCTTTGTATATCATTATGTGCTGTAAGTAGACCATGTACAGTGTGATATTACTTTAATTGTATAGCCAAAATAGACAACGATTGTACAGACAGTTGAATAAATGTCTACGTATATAAATGTGCAGATTGTATATGGTATGTAGTATTTGGTGTACTCTGTTGGCTTTTTGTCTGCAGAGTTGGTTTTGCAGCTGCTAGCTTTGTTTGACTCGTGAATCAACTAGATTTTTTTGTTACTCCTGTTCGTCTATGGTTCGTATTCTTGTATTAGCAACAAATTTTGGATGTGCGAGTTGCAGTGGATCTGGGTTGAAACCTTCAAAGACGAAAAATCTGTGGTTTGTATTTTAGGGACTTTAAAATGGATATCAAAGTAGAATGAGTAGTGCCATTGGTTACATTTGAGCAATCATCAACGACTGCGTAAAGCCACGTTGCAAATTTGTGTGATCCTAGTAAGCCTTGAAACAAAAAGAGCTGAGCCCAAACTGACGAGCAAAGTCTTGTGTCGAGAAGAAAATCTGAATCCACAATCATCTGAATCTACAGATCAACAAATACGGTTCCACTTGCATCAATGGAGGGGCAACTGAAAAATTGCATTAGACCAGACGGAGTTTGCCATTACAGCCTACCACAACCCCACATGTTCCAGCCAAGACTTCAACCCACAATATACAAGTTAACATGGCCTGTCTCCACCGGTCATCTGATACAAATGGAGCAGTAGCAGAGCACTACCCGTCGTCTGCTTCCTATCGATTTCCCTTTGTAAATAATTACCTCACTTTCCACTGTTAGCAGGGCACTAGGCACTAGCCATCGTCTGGTGGTCGAAACAAGTTCCAGGGCAAAATATCCGTTCACTTAAGAAAAAACTTACAAACAGTAATGCTCCACTTCCCTGCCCTCAGATCCACCTTTTGCTTCATGATTAACATGACTTCTTTGCAATACTATAGACAGATCAGTAGGACCCAATACTGCTTGGCATTAACGACAGGCTTACAGCCAGTACTCAAGTTGTTGCTCAATGCATCTTATATCACACCTTAAGTGCAGTTAAAAAAACCAGCAAATGTCTAACCTTGTTCACCGCAACATATCTGAGAAGTACTGGGTGTTGTGAGGAGGAAGTCTGTAAAAGTATTTATAGGATTTTGGCCAAGAATGATCAATTATTTGAATGACAGTCAAGTAAATTAGCACAAACTCAAGAAATTATAACAAACCAAGCATTTGTGCATAAAGTCTTACAGAAACAGATGTCATGGCAAGCCAATGACATGATCAAATATCATAGGAAACAAGACCCAGCAGTTAATCAAAATGTAACCAAAAACTAAGAGAAAGCCCTCAAAAGGTCCATATTTTGAGTAGCAGGCAACATATTATGAAGGCTCCTAGGTCAACCTCTGAGCAGCTTCCTTGGCAAGAACCCTTTCTTTGGCCTTGGTTTTGGCTTGGGATTTAGAACCCATGATCCCACCGCCCCACTTTTTCCTGTGCTCATCATACTTATCATTGAAGTTGGCCTGAAAGAAGGCAAAATCCCGATGAATTTATATGAACCCTACAAAGGCCATGAAGGCCAATGGATTTACAAACTAATAGTTTCACATCACCTTTATTGCCTCTAAAATTTTGCTGAACTCCAATTTATCTTCATTCCTGACTGTGGTCAAGCACAATACTGCAGCATTTTTCTTATGGACAATCTGGCAGAAATGCAACCTGTATTAGTATCCTCCAAGCCACAACTCTGCTTTTAAGGGGCATTTTTAAGGGTAAGGTTATTGGCACTCCAAATACAGGACCACAAACTGTAAGAGGTTAACTTTTTATACTATCATGGAAAAGGATATGAGATGCTAAAGATATTTCAGGAATACCAGCCTTGTAAGAATACAAGACAGAGTAGCTTACTGTTCCCAATCGTGATTTTCCCTTAACAATGCAGTATGGGATTTCCATTTTTCTGCACAATGCAGGGAGCCACACAACCAACTCTATTGGGTCCACATCATGAGCAATAACTACCAATTGTGCTTTATTCTGCAAGAGAAAAACTAATCAAGAAGGCTTTTATTTGAAAGACAAGACGCAGTGGAAGAGAGCATTTAAAATGAAGCATGTAAAGAAGAAGAAAGACAACCTGCTCAATGAGGTAGGTGACATGGTTGAGACCATATTTCACTACAATAGGCTTCTTAGCCTCAGGAGCCTTTCCCTCCGCCTCAGCCTGAGCTCGTTTTAAGAGACGCTCCTTTTTTGCTGCTTTATCCTCAGGTCTGTACTTGAGAAGCATCTTGAACAGACTTGTTGCTGCAAATTGTTATAAAATGCCACCATGAAGGTAAACAAAAGTTACAGAACCATCACCCAATTATTAGCAAATATACATCAGAAAAAACAAGAACAATAGTCCAGGTCAGCTAATTTTGAAGATGATCATGTAGTCAATAATCAAGATAAATTAGAAATTGAAAAGACCCACTTAAGCACTTCAGTAAATCCTTTTAAAAGATTATGACCTTGGTGAGATTCTGCCAGCGAAATCTGATTAAATCAAGTCCAAATTTTCTGTCGAAAGATGTTTAATAACAGAAATGCATTGCATCGCTTTAGGTCTGCTAAAATGCAATTGGGTCTGGTAAACTAACAGGTGAAGTCAGCTTCAATCTAGTTAAATATCTTAGTAATCATGCTGACCTCCAAAAATTGAAAATAGACTGGCCTCTAAACACTGAATTTATGCTTAACATTTCCCCCCATAACATTGCTTCAGTAATTAAGTATATCTCTTTGATCATTGTATGTGTGTGCTCACCAAGCACAAACAATTACATGACTCAGAACGCATAGTTGAGATAGAAATTAATTATGAAACAATGATGTTGGCATTCATATTATATGGAAAATTAAGGAAAGGAGGGGGAGGCAGTCTATGAACACTCGCAGCTGAGCACTTCAGCTTCATTCGTCAAATTCAGATAGAGCTTTTTATTTTAATGTGGAATAACTAGTTTGCTCTAATTTCTTGACAATATGAAGAGTCCTAAAACCATTTTCAGAAATTTATTCACGGAATGAGATTTAATGTGAATAGTAAAGCAATATGAAGAGAAACTTGGCTATTTCTTGTTGGGAAGAGGGGGGGTGTCAACATTACTACAACCTTAGTGTAAAAGAACTTCCTGCTATGCACAAAAGATAGACAATAAGAGATTGCATAATTTTTTGATGCATAATTCTGACCGAGGTTCTTGTCGAGGGTCTTCGTGAACTGGTTCAAGGTAGGCGGGACCTTCAATCGCTGTTTGAGGATTCTTCTCTTCCTCTGAATGCGAACAACTTTGGGCCATTTCACGAATCTGTGCAGATCTTTCTTCGGTGGCAATGCCCCTCCTATCCCAAATTGTTTCGGACGCTTCTCGAACAGAGGATTCACCACCTTCTCCTAAAAATACCATTAATAATACCACAAAAAGCCTCATAAGTGCCAGTTAGTTGATAACCAGATATATGCATGTTTGTGTAAATACAAAAATGACATAAATTCATACCGTTTTCTTCTTAGCTGCTGCAGCTGGAAGTCTCACACCTTTCTTTGGAGCCTTCAGAGTACAGAAAAAATTAATACAAAATTAGACTCCTATCGATGAAAATGGGAACTTTGCAGATACGATTTCCATGGTTTCACAGACGTAAATCAACAAAAACTATGAGAGAGGGAGAGGGAGAGGGAGAGAGTTTTCTGTGGCTCACCATTTTCGGATGTGTTCGGCTCTGCGACTAGGGTTTGCGAAGGCGAAGCGAAAACCCTAATATAGTAGCAGCCCACTGTTTATACGGGCCTGGTAAAGGCTTCGACCTACCTACAAAGGCCAGGCTGAACACGGCCCCTTCTAAAAACTGAACTCGACTAGGTCGGCCTAAATGCCATGTGCCGTTCCAGTCCAAACATGATCCAATCCTGGGCCGAAACCAATGTCGCCCAACTTACAAAAAACTAATTGGACGAAAGGGTAATTACATTAACACCCTCTTAATATTTTCAACCAAAAAAAAATGCCCAACATCTAATATGTCTAGGAATGCAAAAATCCTTTGAATTTTTTCTCAAAACTGATAAAGTCCTAGTAATTTAGCCCAATGTCCCACCGTAATAAAATCTAAATATACCCTTTCCACAACACTGTACTTCCCCCTATTCTTTCTAATAATAATCTTTCTCGTTTTTTCCTATAGTAATTCAAACCACTCGCTTCCTAGAAATCACCATAACCATACCCCCAACATGTAATTGAGAGAATCTAAAAATTACAATTTCTTGAAAAAAAATGATATCTCTATGTCAATAGTGTAACACAATAGGTGATCCAATAAGTATTTGAAGTATAACACATGAATAATAAAATGAATTCCAACTAAAATTGTACCTTCAACCATGTTTATTAGTTTTACAAACTCCCAATAGTTAATATCTATTGAAACTTGGGGAAGAAGGTTGTTTTATTTTGTCCCAAATCATTTATATTTTTCTTCCAAAAGATGACGGGCATTTGTGATTTGGCCAATGTGAAGTCGATTCAAATAGTTAAGGGAGTAATGTGAGAAATTTAATAATTGAGAGGGAAAAATGATACAAATCTCATAGTTTGAGAGGGAAAAGTGTAATTACCCCAATTTTAATAACGGAAGAAGAAAGCCACCGACCAGTCTTGCTGGTTACTCAAACGACGCCGTTTGGTAGAAAACCGACGTTTTCTTTCCGGTTCGACTGTACGATTGTTTTTTTTTTTTGATTAGAGACTGTACGAATTGACAACGGAGAAATTAGACAGAGTAGTTCATTGCTGTTATCGAACGCACTCTTGAGTTGAGTTCAAGTAAAGGCTGTTAGATGCGGGGACTCCAGAGCTAGGACGACGACAACAATGGACAACAGGGACGTCGTCGTCTGCGACAATGGCACTGGAGTAACTCTATTTCTCTCTTCGCTGCCATTTTTCAATTTCTTCTAATCTTCCTCACTTCTCAATCTTGCTGTTTTTCTTTCGATCCGCTGAGTAATTGTAACTTTTATTCAAAAAACAATTAAATATCGAATTTCTAAAGTGGAAAACGCTGTAACTCATAATTTCTCCCTGTTGATTGTAATTAGGATTCAGTTTATCGTTATCTTTGAGGAACTAGCATGTGATTTTCTGATTGTAGTTGATTATCTGATATGATTAGATTCCAGTGTCCATGAAAAACAGAATGGTTGATTATTTTCTTATGAGTTTACTAACATGTTTCAAAAATCATTTGTCTTTTTTTTTCCTGGGTTATGTAGATTAAAAAGTTCCATTTTCTGAAAGTAGATCTATTGAATGCAGTATGTCAAGTGTGGTTTTGCGGGGGAGAATTTTCCTACGTCTGTGTTCCCTTGTGTGGTGGGAAGGCCAATGCTGCGGTATGAAGAATCACTCATGGAACAAGAGCTAAAGGTGCATATATTTTTCATCAACAGGGAGGTTTACACATTCTGTTGCCGACCGGGAATTTTTTTTCATGAGAAAACCAACTTCAGTAGTACTTACATATGCATTTTAATTATTCTAGATGGTGGCTGGAATCTTTCATTGTAAAAATATTCTTTAAAGTCCATCCAGTAGTCTATTTCTTCTATCCCATACAAGTTTGTCAAAAGGATAAAGTCCACTAGTACTCTCATAGATACAATTTTTTCTAGTATAGATGAATGTCATCAAGCCCCTTCAACTGAAAATTTGTTGCAGTGTCCAATGGCATGCTTATGCTTTTCTGCTAGCTTTGAAAGATATTTGTTCACGAGGATTAATATATGTTTGTCTCTTGGCGCTCATAATTTAAAAATGAATTTGTAAAGGTTGTTTAACTTATTGTTCGTACAGGATATTGTTGTTGGAGAAGCTTGTTTAAACTTGCGGCATCAACTTGATATTTCTTATCCTGTCAATAATGGTATTGTGCAAAATTGGGATGATATGGGTCATGTATGGGACCATGCATTTTTCAATGAACTAAAGGTGAAGAAACTTTTGCCTCTTGATGTCTGTGACAACTTGGATTAGCATTAATGCCTCGTTTAATTGTTTTTGTTCGTATCGTTTTATATAATTTCCCCATAACAGCACTAACGTGTGTTCCACTTTGACTTTTGACAGGTAGATCCAACAGAATGTAAAATTTTGCTCACTGACCCACCTCTGAATCCCTCCAAAAACCGTGAAAAAATGGTTAGTTATCCGCCTTTTTCCTCCATGATTTTGTTCATTACTGCTATGCTACTTCAATATACAGTAGGGTGTGAATGAAATTGTCCTTACAGGTTGAAACCATGTTCGAAAAGTACAACTTTTCCGGTGTCTTCATTCAAATTCAAGCCGTTTTGACGTTGTATGCTCAAGGTGCTTATAGAGATGACTGAAGGTTAAATTTGAAATTTATTTTATTGATACCAAATGGATTGTTACTGCATTTGGAACTGCCGATAAACTATGGCAGAAATGGTGAATCCACTTCGCCGGGAATCGAGGACATACATAAAGATATCCTGCTTGAATTCCCTGTTGAAAATGCACTATATTATCATTACGAATTTATGTCCAACATGAGACTGATTTTCTACTCTATGCTAACTTGAATTATTGTAGGCTTGCTGACTGGGCTAGTCATAGACTCTGGTGATGGTGTCACCCATGTGGTAATTTTCTCAAGAACCATTTCTACAGTATGTTGTAGCAGTATTTCTATACTGCATTATCTTCTTCCCCCTATTTGTTTATACTGGCTTATTATTTTGAGTGACATTTATGGAAATACATTCCGTTTTATGGGTTGATAGTATTTCAAAATGTATCCCTTTTGTCTTGGATAGCATACAAGATGAGTCCATAAGGACAGTTTTATTGTCCAAATTCTGAATCCTTTGAAACAGAAGGAAATGCATGAACTTTATCAGATGCCCAAACCCTGCCAAAGTGGTCCCATGTGTTTGTAACGTGTAGCATCTGATGTAGGTGCTCGTCTTTACTGCAAATTGAGATCTGCTTGTCTGCTAAGTAGTAGAAAATCTTCCCGTTCTGTTCATCTTGAATAACAAAGACTGTTCAACCTAATCTAGACAGAAAGTTTCTTCCGTGAAATTCGATATCTTATATTATGGTGTCATGTTTGGGTATCAATTCATGTATTGTGCATTCAAGGGTTTGGTTCACATACCAACTAGGATGGTAGTGTGTGTTTCATCGTTCACAATGCATTTAGAAAAAAATCATTAGTTTGATGTGTTAACACTGTCATCAGAAGAAACCCCTCAGCAAGTATGATTAATGAAAATATCTTCAGGTTCCAGTTGTTGATGGCTACTCATTCCCTCATCTTACAAAACGAATGAATGTCGCTGGAAGGCACATAACATCGTATCTAGTGGATTTACTTCGACGCAGAGGGTGAGTGCCAATATTATCTAAAATAAATCGGTAAGAGTTGTTGCTTTAAATGTTGCTTCTACTTTGGTTAGAACTCTAGATTTTTGTCTCTGTAGGTATGCAATGAATAGAAGTGCTGACTTTGAGACTGTTAGGGATGTCAAAGAGAAGCTCTGCTATATAAGGTGAATGACAAATATCAAATATGTTATGCTTTTATGTGATTTGTCATATTGCAACTTAATATCTGATTCTAATTGCTGCAGTTATGATTACAAAAGGGAATATCAACTGGGACTTGAGACCACCATCCTTGTTAAGAATTATACTGTAAGTCGGATGTTTCACCCAGTAACTTAATTTCTTGCTTGTATTGAAGGTCATAAAGAGAGGAATCCCAACTTTAATTTGTAGTTATATGTGTTTAATTATTTAATAGTAACCTCATAGTTTGATCAGTCAATTTATCAACCTTTAAGGACTTATTTGTCACAGTTACCAGATGGAAGGATCATCAAAGTTGGCACTGAACGGTTCCAGGCCCCTGAAGCTCTCTTTACTCCTGTAAGCTTGTCATTATTTTTAGTTTCTTGCATTCTGGAACTCCGTGCAAATACTCTCTCTATGATGTAGATTATAAAGAGAAGAGTTGAGGGATAAGAATTGAAGAGAAAATTAGTGAGAAGAGCAACAATTCTCAATAATTCAAGTCTACAAAGCAAGTAGTTCATTCCTCTATATCTAGGAAAAACAAGACCCTAGAGCAAATAAATAATGACAAATAAGTCCTTTAAGGTTCAAAGAAATGACTAAAAGATACATACTAAACAATATTCAAATAACTCCCAGCATAAATCTATAATATTTATCCAATGCCAAGATCCCCATCATGGAACCTACTAAAGGCAACAAGATTTCACATAATAACCTTAGTATGCCATGAAATCATGATTTGCAGTTAAGGGTAGCATTTGTCCGAAAATGTGTAGAGTTTTGTGAAATTGAAATCATTGTTCCATGTTGGAATGTGTTGCTGGTAGATGTGTCACGTATACATATAGTAGTCACTTAGGTTACTGACTCCAGAGTCTTTAATACATTTTTGCTTAAACCTATGAGCACATGCAGGTGCAACATAACTTTGATAGGTTGAGATATGTGAAACTTTAGATGTGCCTTCTGCTTGCAGGAACTAATAGATGTCGAAGGGGATGGAATGGCTGACATGGTATTTCGCTGCATTCAGGAAATGGATATTGACAATCGGATGATGGTATGAAGATCATTTTCGAAGTAAAAGTTCACTATGTAACCTTACTGTAAAAAATTTATACTTATCAAAGTTATATTAATATTCTTGATCAACTGATCAAGTATATGTTATAACTTCGAAAAATTATAATAGTTCTGATATGTTTTATTTCTTTGTGCTACTTGTTCGTGTTTCTCTTTTCTTTTGTTTAGAAACTCTCAGTGGCAGATTCTCAAGAATAACATTAGTGTTGACTGGTTTACACAATCATTTTGGCTTCTGAATTATAGGCCTTGTATCTAATATAGCATCTATTGAACTGCCACATAGAATCATGGTCCTTAAACTAGATAGGGAAATAGTCAAGCTGCCTTATGATATTTGGATTTCCTTTGGAGACACATCTATACATCATAAAAGTGATATATGAGATTGTGTGACTTTTAATTGGTGTCTTATAGTTTCTAAGTTGATGATTGTGGAGATTATGGCCCTGGGTCAACCCCCAAGGAACAAGGTCAGGTGTTCGACTAGGATTGATGACCTTGCCTCTGCCTTTGACTGGGCTTTCCAATGGGCTTTTGATGTGGTGTGTTACAATATGAATACTTAAGTTACCACCTCTCTAGCAGCTCTCACTTTTGGAGTATATGGATGGTTGTTTAACATGGTATTTGAGCCGGAAGTCATATGTTCAAATTTCACTGCCGCACTAATGATTAAAAGAGTAGGACGTGCTACACCCAAAATCTAGCCTGCGCGTGTGGTGACGTGTTGAAATATAAGTACTTAAATTACACCATCTCTAAGCTTAAACTTTTGGAGTAGATGATTTTTTAACATGGCGCTACTTTTACTATGGGTAGGCCGCTAGAATGAAAAGACCATCCCCGGTCTACTACTTGTCCGTAGCAAAAACGAGAAGGGGTGGGGGGTAGACTTGATTACCTGAGGAATCTGATGATGAGACCAACCATATAAGCTCGAGGCCAGTTCCTTATGGGGCCACTCCCTTGCCTATTCCCCATAACTGTCGTGTATGTGTTTTATTATGACGTGTCTTAAACCCTATTGATTTATTTTGCAGCTGTACCAACATATTGTTTTGAGTGGAGGGAGTACTATGTATCCTGGACTACCTAGTCGGTAATATATTCAGATGCTATCATTTTATCTGCTTTCTTGTCACCGCCAAGTATTGTTTTCTTTTGGTATATGAGTCTCCACAACTGTTCTGAAACTCAGCTGGCAGAAGTTCATGATTTTAGATTCTTGTAATGATCTAGAGACAGTTTTTTCTCTTCATTGACCATCTCCCCCCCCAACTTTCTTCCCCCCCTGCAAGGACCTGACTGTTCATTGTTCTGATTCCACATAAATATTTGTATATATTTTTTTGCATTTAGTTTCTAATAAAATAAGGAAATTTGGCTGCTTCTGATGTATATATGGCACAGTTCAATGGCATATATAGATATATAATGCCACAGATGACATATGTCACAATTCAAATAACTGCATGAAGAATCTGAAAAGACAGATCCGTGGTTGAACCATTATAAATTCCTCACAGGATGAGATTCCTGGCTTCTGTTTAAGGCCATCACTACAGTGAGAAGTTCTTCCTCCTCAGGTGTGGTGCTGGGAGGAGAGTGGTGCATGTGGATTAACATCTGGAATTATTTCTCAAAGTGGCTGTGTAGCATATGACTAGCGTTCTCATGCTTCTTCTGTTACAGTATATGATCCTAACAATGATTTGTCATCTTTCTGCATGTATCATGAGTGCCCCCTTTGAAATGTCAGTTTCACAATCCCATAGATGAGGTGGGCAGACGTGTTTTTTTTTTTCCTTTTCCTTTTGGGTGATAAAAACAAGAAGAAATTTGGATATAGCATGAGATAATCACTGAAAAACTAACAGGATTATTACTAAATTGTAGCACACAATAGAGCTAATAAGAAATTCGGATATAGCACGAAATTGTATGCTTGATGATTTTTATGCATCATTATTTTTTTCCCTTTCCTCTATTCTTGTTGCACCTACACGCATGAGGGCATAATCAAGAAACTTTCGGATTTTCTTTGCTTTTTCAATATTGCAAAGGGTGAGCCTTGTTAATTCTTGTAAGGATATTGAGTAAATGACTTTACGTTGTATAAACCAAAACTTTATTCAAGTTGTTGTGTGCAGCCTGGAGAAAGAAATTTCAGATCGTTATCTTGAAGTTGTTTTGAAGGGAAACAAAGATGGGTTGAAGGTAATTTCAGCATGTAATGGATTGGGAAGAGAAAAAGTTATATTGAGTCACTATGATGCCTTTGAGGTTTTTTTTCCCAGAACTAAAAGTAGATTAAGGCTTTTAAAAAAAATATCTGTTGGTATTGAATTACTGGTTTTTCATTAGTGCAAGACTTACTATTGTCAAACAAAATTATCTTATTTTAAAAAATAAAAGTGAATAAGGGAAACTGGTGTTTGTCCTGGTAAACCAGGAGGCAGTTCTGTTTGGCACATAGACTGTTGTCATGTCAAAATGAAATGACATTTCTTTGCACCAGCCATCAGATGTCTGAAATATTTGTTCATGAGGCTTGAGAAATTGTAGTTTTATTCCATTTTCTTACTGGTCTTTCACCACATACCATTTCATGGTCATCTCTTTTTCCGTTATCAGATTGTACTATACTGTTTGAGATTAGTTGATGTATTTCTTGAAACATGAATGTGCCATTGTAAATAATCACCATTTAAGTCAAGAACGTGCCATATTGACATTGTTTTCTTTATTTTTTGGTACTTTACGAGTTTTTCTTTTCTTATTCAATTGTGTGTTCTCTAGGTGCTTTAGTCAAACACATTCTTTTTTTCACATTAAGAAAATCAATCTCTTTTATTTTTATGAAAGAAATTGCGATTGCGGATAGAGGATCCACCGCGAAGAAAGCATATGGTTTATCTTGGAGGTGCAGTCCTTGCAGGAATTATGAAGGTAAATGTCAGCTCTCTCTCTCTCTCTCTCTCTCATGTGCACACATACAGGATCCATTTTAACTTTCTCAGTTGGTAAAGACGGTCATTCGACAGGTTCACTCTTAGGATCTATTCAATCCCTCACATTTTGTTCCCCATTGTTCATGGCTGGCCAGGTTCATTTTTAGTAATTTGGCACATGATTTGCAGGACATGGACATGATTTCCTTGCTTTGACTTGGATTCAGGGTGTCGAACACAGCAATTGCTCTTAAGTGATGTTAGTGTAGGTTTGCGTTCCTATAGAAGTCATCATTTATTGTGAAACAATGATGAAAGAGTTGGTTTCTCACAAAATACACATAAAATGAATTTTTTCTAGGTGACAAGACTCGTAATATTCACAGAAGTGTTGGACATTGGGAGGTACGAGTGTCAATAAGTTTTTAAAACTCAATTCTACTAGTGAGAACTTTCTTATATGTTGTGAACGGTTTGTAAAGCATGGCTTTCAGTGTTTGAAGGAAGTAGTACATGAGTGTTTTGTAGTTATGAAAAGCAAGACAAAATAAAATATTAAGTATAGGAAATCTTAAAAAGTGACAACATGTTTTGATGTTTAGATCTTTGTAATCCCCGCAGGATGCACCAGAATTTTGGATAAGTAAACAAGATTATTTGGAAGAGGGAGTTGCTTGTCTAAGCAAGTGCGGCCAGGCATGAGTTCCTGAGGACTGTGTGCTACCCCCCTCACCTGTTTTGAGTTCTTGTGAGCATTATTTCTCAATTGAAAGCAGGAGAAGGAGAAGGCGAAGGATCCACGTGTATAAGAGCTTCAGTTCCGACTTGAACAGCTCAAAAAGAGTTGGATGGCAGAGTATGATGGCCTGCATGTTGACGTACTTGTGGTAATTGCGTTCATTTTTTCTTGCCCTTGTCAAAAAATATGTGAAGATTATGTTAATAGTCTAATTTAGTACTGCTGCCATTGCAATTCTCTTTTAGCGAGTAAGATATAAGTCAGAATGTAGCGGACGTGATTGTTAATTTGGGCTTCTAATACTACTGTCATTGGGAATCAAATGTAACGTTGAATCTTCTAGCATCTCAAAAAAATTACTCTAAAGAGATTGTCTGATATTCTCTCTTACTAAAAGTTCTGTTCATGTTCTGATTTCATCTAGATTTTGTCTGGTTGTAGCTGCTTTTAGATTTGGAGACTCGCAATACACAATGCTCTTGTAGTAGAGTCTCATAACCGAAATATAGTTGTGGGTGATACAAAATTCCTTCAGTTCGCTGGCGAGAGAGGAAAATTAAGTGGTATGGTTCCAGTTATTCCTAGAAATAAATAATATCGTCATGCCAGACAGAAAAGTCTGGCCTTGATCAAGAAAGTGGCTTATTCCCTGCAAAAAGGAAACTTTTCAGTCATATTCTCATCCGATTGAAATGAACAACAACCATAGGTCTATAGTGAAAGACAATAAAATCACGAGGGCACCATTCAAGCTAAACATCATGACTAGGGGAATCTGTTGTTTTCGCGTCTAATGTCATCGACCTCATGGTGGTCACCCATTATAGGTTTTTGGTTGATGCCTGGACCAACAACTGTGAACCCAGCTGCTGTTTAACAAATGGCGGTTCGTAGACAGACATTGTGACATGACATCCAGTTTCATGAAGGATAAGCCTTTCTTAAATTTAAACAAACCCATGTCATCAAGTTAATGAAAAACACAGGGGGTGTCTAGCCATGAAGAGAGTTTGGTATCTAACTCCCTCCTGACCGAAACATAAACACCGAACAAAAACAGCAAAGGAGCATTCAGCATTGCTGGAATTACACATAAGAGGCTTTACCACAACAAGACGCTGAATTGAATGGACAATGTAAATCTTCTTGTATCAAAAACCGTCCATACAAGAAGATTCTACTACGTACTGAGACAAACAACATTGCCCATTTGGCCATACCAACCTAAGATTTAAGATTAAACAAGACTAATATGTAATAATATCAGAACAATGATTACTATATCTAGCAGGGGAATGTGAAGAATTTTACTGAAGTTGCGATTTCTTCATTTTAAATTACCACACAAGGTAGTATCCCTCTTGGAGGGCCTGAAACTCAATGCACTTAGGCTGTAGATGCACATATTGGCTTCTCGTGATTTGATTGAAATCTCATCTGATGTGGTCCTGTAAGCTGGAACACTGCACGAAGAAGCAGAGCTTGATATTAAGCTTGCATGGCAGGAGTTCCCCATTGCTTTATCCCTTGCACATTCAATTCCATCAACAACTGGTATTTCCAACTTGTACACTCCATGCTTATTTGTGGTTCTGCTGCCTGAGAATGTTAGCTGTTCTGTGGTTCTTGGAGTAATTGCTCTAAACATGCAGTCTATTTTAACTTCTGCACCTATTTAAACAAATAAAACATGAAACCCAATAAGCTTATTCACAAATATTGATATGAAGAATGGAAGTTTTGAGAAGTGGTTTGAGCATTGGAACCTGGTAAGAAGTAGCTGTGCCTTGAGAAGGTACCATTGGAGCAAATGTCACAGTAAACAATGCCCATGACAGTGATTTGGGGGTTTACTTTTGCTGATTCAACTTTCAGACACAGTGACAAAGTCAGGAAGGATGAAAGTACAAAGAAAATGGTGGAATCCATGGGGGAAAACTCGAGGGGTGAGGGATACTTCCAACTAAGCTTGTCTGAAATAGCTAGCTAGTAGTCTATGAATTAATGGCTCTCATAAAATTGGTATGTAGGCTAAGAAATGTTCATGGCGTGTCAATAATGAGAGCCAGCTGGTGGAGAACACAGCTCTCAGCAAAGAGTTGGAGTAACTTTTTCTGCTCACAACAAACAAAGACATGTGATTGTCCTTTGGCTGAAGTGGATGTGTGTGTGTGTGTGTGTGTGAGAGAGAGAGAGAGAGAGAGAGAGAGAGAGAGATGAACTTCTTTTGGCATATGATTCAGATTTTGAGGAAAAGGGTCAAAAAATATATGGAAGATTTCCTTTGTTTGTTTCTCTTGAATTTCACTAAGCATCCTTGCTCAAACTCTCTTTCGAACTTTGGGATTGTTTACACTAATGCAGACGGCTCTTACTCATGAAGGGTCATAAGGATATGGAAAAACCCAAGCAATTAAATATGGTGCTAGTGTACATCAATCTAAACTCGGTGTGTGTGTGTGTACCTGCTCATTGCGCACGTCTGTGGACTCAGATATATGTTTTGTTTGGTTGAGCTATCGAGGAGAAAGCTCGGACATTTGGGATAAAGCTATAACGAAGTTCATGTGTCAACTTAAAAGTCCAAATGCTTACACAGTACCATGATTGTCTTTTTTCTTTTTTACCTGTTTTGGGAGTCATAAGTCATTCTCTTATAAAAGGCTGTGTAAGAGAGAGAGAGAGAGAGAGAGAGAGAGAGAGGGAGGGAGAGAGCTTCACTAATTGTGAATAAGACAAAGGTGATGAATGTTTCTGAAGTTGTTGGATAAACACATGCACTAGTTCTCACCATGATCCTCTTCCTGAATTCTGACCAATGGAATGGAACCTTATCTTCCAGTTGATAGACAGATACTTGTGCTAGTCGACTTTAAAATCCAAATGCTTTGGGATTAAATCCATAAACCATGATTTTTGTTCCCTAAGGCCTTGCTGTATAGTCTCCTGTAAGATTTCGTTTGCCAAAGAATCGAGACATCCACAAATATATTGCCAATATGGTAAAGATGACTAACATCTCTGTAAATTGTTGGATAATTCTGAACATGCTGGTAGTAATACATCATGAGTGACACGTAACATTACCGGCCATCAAATAACAATATTGCAAATATGCAAGAAATAATTTTAACTTCTTATACGTGTAAGAATTATTGCATGTATATAGCTATATGTAATAGTATTTTTGGATTATATATGATATCACGTGTCACAAGGCAGTATCGTATTGTGGCAGTCAACTTCGAAACCAAAATGCTTACCAATTAAAACCAAGAAGATGATTTGTTTTTTCTTTCCCCATTTTTGGTTGTCTTAAGGCAGTATCGTATGATCTGGAGTAAGATTTCTTTTGCCGGAGAATCGAGATACGGATAGAGAGACTCACTAATTGCCAATAACATAAAGATGACGATGTATATTTCCAAAGTAGTTGGATAAGCAAGAAACCATGATAAACTTCCTGGATCATGAACCAATTATGGTTTCTTATCATCCAGTTGACAGATACTGGTGGGTGCATAGTCAACTTGTTGATAGCTAGGCTAACTCTTTCAGAGTGTAAGTGAAATTCCATGAAAGATAAGATTGATCTATCAATAGTTACAGGAAGGGATAGAGGTCACCCTGATACATCTAATGACTGAATATTATGCATTAAAGTAATTTGTGGTGAGCAATACTTAAATATGATCAGCTAGAGCCTTATTCAGGTCTCAATCACATGGGGGCTTTTTGCCTCCATATGTTTTTTTTTTGTTACAGGGTGTTCAGGTCTATGTCGACTACTCTCTCACAAAAAAAAAAAAAAAAAAAAAACCCACATTTTTTGATTTTTTCCGACATTTAATAAACTCACGATTTTAAAAGAAGCTTTAGATAACTGTCAGAAAGATGATTTGTTGGCGTATTTTTGACCTTTTACAGTGTTCACTGTAATTTGAGCTAGGTTAGGACATGACTCCATATGCATTAGGAGGTAAAGCTGGTGCTTGATCGTCTAAACCCTATACTAAAATTGATTTCAGATCAAACAAATCTTCCTTAGTTTTTTGTTTGTTGGGTAAAAGGACTGACTCGAATGTAATCGCCTAGAACAAACTGGGTAACCGAAAATCACATTGTTATTTACTGCTGATACAGAAACAAGTACTTGCAAACCTCCCTCTCCACCTTCTGCCCGAAACAACAAGCAAAACAAAAACAAAGGGAGCATTGTGCATTGCCCGCAGATCATGCTTGAAATTGCTTCTTCTATGGGCTTGGCATTTGGGTGCGTTCCAGCCAACATAATTCGGTACTTCAGCCCAGTCAACCCATTTGTGCTTTGACATTGCCAGCCCATTTCTTCAATGGGCCTCCCTCAGCCCACTACCAAAGTCATCCCGGCAAGTCCATTGAGCTCTTAGTTTCGTTTATTTATTGATATACATCTCCTCCAATATTCTTTTAAAAAAAATTTCCTTGATAGAATATTTACTATTAATAATTAAGAGACTCACTTATATACACTAAGACCCAATTAAATGCATAATAGGCAATTTGCCAAAATTATTTTTTAAATAAAATATACTAAAAAAGATTTTAATCTATTATTTATTTCTTGACGTAAACTAAATGAGTGAGGTTATGAGGGATTTATTGATCCCTCATAAATACTATAATTTTAGTGTGGATAACTTGTCTTTAATCGAATCGAAAAAGGGGATGCACGTAAGTTGATTCAGACACCCTTACTGTAAAACCAAAAAAGAAAAGAAAAAGAAAAGTAAACGAGAAGAGCCAGACTCTTGCTCATGTCCGAACCCACAATTAGATTGAGTCAAGAGTGTTGCAGAATTTTCAAATTGACTGGTTCCTGAAACGCTGGACCATTAAATATATATTCATTTATTGAAGCATTCAAAAGTGTGTATTTTTGGTCAACTGGAAGCAGAAAAATTGTTTTGGTCGTGATTTGACCTAGCCATATATGTAGGTCCATACATAATCCAGGGAGATACTACTACTGTTACATGAAATAACTTTCCTTGTTACATGTGGCTCTCAAATAATATGTAATAAAACAGCATTTTGATATTTCCTAGCCGATCATAGCAACTTACTATAACGATTGGTATTAGCTTCAGCACCTTAAGCATAAACGTAATTAGTAACAGGCAGTTGTTAAAAGCACCATGAGGTTTCCTTCATTCTATAAGCTATTGTTACCATGCTTGGGACTCCCGAGTTTCAAACCCCAGATATATTGTTGAAAAATATATTTTTCACTCTAACAATGTTAATTACTACGTGAATGGGAGTGACACAAGCTCAACCCACCGGCTGGCTTCTCGGTTTTCTTCTTCACCTCTTAGCTTCATCGATTTCATACCACAACAACTGTGTGAGTTGCGTTCACCATGTTTTGACTCTTAATTACTCACCGTGACACATGTAGTATTGCGTTCGAATTTTGACCTTACTTTTGGTATGGATAACCTGTTTTTGACCGGACTATAGAGAGAATTAATCGAAATGCATGTAAGTTGGTCCTGACACTTTTAATCGTTAAGCCAAAAATAAATAAAATTATAGCAATAGCATGCTCAGAAAGTTTTAGTCATTAATTCTTCTGACCTACTATAGATTTAAGTGGAACTCATTATTTATAAGTTAGACCACCTTCATCTATATACCGTAAGTCATCTATCATTGATGAGTGAAATTGAATCAAAGTAAAATATAAATGATCCGAATTCATAATGGATAGAGTAAAATAAGTTTTTTAGGCAGAAATGAAAGCATATTTCCTTCCAAGTAAAAACTATCAAAAAAACTCCAGAGACTTGGAGACTTTGCTAATTTTGTATTAGTATCTAAAACGATAACTAAAGCCGAAAATTACTAAATCACGATCCAAACGGTTGAGCACAAATTTAAGAGTCCACCTTTCGTGGAACTTTTGGTTTGGTGCTGACTAATAGAAGAAGAGTGAAAAGGACCCCCCTCTCTTCATATCTATGCTTCGGTGAAACTAAACAATCTGTTCAAGTCTGCCCAAATTTTGTGTACCCACCTATTCTTCTTACTCAAATTATTACACGTGAGCTTGACATGTGCTATATGGGGAAAAATTATTACAAGTAATCCCCAAAAAAAGAGTAACCGTACCAAAAAAACCCAACTTAAAACACTGATTTGTTCACATGATCCAATAATTTATAACCATTAGACTCTTTCTTTGAAATTTGTAAATAAGTATATCAAAATATTAAGTTAGTTTTTTAGATCTAACAAGTATTATCTAAATAAAGGGTAGATATTGCATAAAATGCAGCTGTGCAGGTAGGAGAGAGAGAGAGAAAGAGAGAGATGCCGACTGAAAAGAAAAGGCTGAAGGGAAAGGAAAGGGACAAACGCTTCATTCCCTTGGCAAATCCAAAGCATAGGCGACGCCACCGACGCCACATGAGACGACTTCACCAATGTCCTTTTCTTTGTCACCACCTTCTTCTCCAACGGCCCTTACCACTCACCTTCCTCTTTCACCTTCATATGCTTTTCCTCAAATACCATCCAACTATTCCTCTAATTACATGGATAACCCAGATTGAACACGTTTATTTTACCTCAAAGTATAAATCTTTCGTATGTGTTCATTGTATATATAATTAGTTGGATACATGCAAGATTTGATTTTCAGATATGACCAAGAAAAGTCTGGCTGTGTTCTTCTGTAATTTTAACTTATAAATAATGCAATGCTTGTGCTACCAAAGCTTTTAACAGATGAATATTTTATGAATGTTTTTATCGTTTATTATTGGGTAAATGACTCCAAATGTATGAGTTATGAACCTTTTATATGTAGTGTAGATATTTTCAAATCTCTCGTTCATGACAAAAGAAATTTAAAAGCAAAGTCAACGAGGAAGCTAATTAACTTCATTTAATCACAAAGAAGAGTTCATGATTGTTCCAAATAAAGATTAGATCAAAATATCAATCGAATGCATTTTTTGAGACATTTTATTTTGGAATATACTTTAACTTAATCGTTAAGGTATGATTGAAGAGCGGACATCATGGTTCGAATCTAATCGGTCTTTTGAAGAAGAAAGGAACGGGGGAAGGATTCAATCCATGACATTTATTATTGAGGGTGGCTACTGGTGAGGGAAAAGTATATGATGGTTGATTTCAACCACATATTATATTTTTATCAGATTAATTGGGATGTATTATGAAAATTTTAATCTTTCAAAATATAAATTAGAGTTTTAAATATCTTTTAAGATATAAAATAATATCCAACCCATATTTTTTTCTTTTTAATTGTCTCACTCTATCATTCTCCTTCGACCAATCACCAATTCGACGTTTACATGTTATAGGATAGTCCCATATTCTTACATAGCAATAGAAGGAATATTTTGGAGATCTCTTGTTGCCCAAGCTGCCGGCACGATGAAAGTTGGGGCCCAACCCAGTTGATTGTCCTCTAGTTAAGCATTGACAGGCGTTTCCCAAGTCATAGATGTAGTTAATGAAAGCAGATAGCCAATATGACAAGTTACGCCTCTAAGAGAACAACTAAACTTAGCGGAGTTAATTATTACACAATGGATCGAAGGTGGTTTAATCACTAACCTCCAAACAGATGCAATTATAATTGTAGTTTGTCTTCAGATTTCTCTCTCTCTCTCGGCAATCCGGACAAGGGGACAAATTTATTTGGTGATAAAAAGATAGAGAAACACTTGAATCTCAGCTTTAGTTTTCTATTTGTAGAAATTACTCTTTAGGTATATATAGAAGCAGATTAATGTGTGATTGCTGCAAGTTAAGTTTTCTCTCTGTTGAATTCAAGTAAGCAATCTTGAAAAAAAGAATCAAGTCTTGAGGGTGTTGAAAAAAGCTTGTGGGTATCTGAAAATAAACTTGCTATCCTGAGTAAAATATGATGATTAATTCTCTGTGTGGTAGCATGGGGAGTTTAAAGAGTGAGGTTGGGAGTGTGAAGAGTGAAATGGGAAGCTTCAAGAATGAGATTGGGAGTCTAAAGTGTGAAAACTCATGCACCAAACTGCTATCAACTTCTCCCAATGAATCATCATCGGAGGCGAAGAATATGACTCAGTCATCGGATTTTGAACAGAATAGCTTGACCCCATCAAGCCCGTCTTTTGCGGCAATCAAATTTGAAGTGGACGGAGATGTTGAAGTCCAGTCACCCGATGGTTCACTGTGGGAGTCATTTTTCTCCGATCAATTCGAAGGAGACTTCATGATCTCATCGCCGGTGAGGAACTTACCATCCCCACAAGCATCAAACCACAACCACAACTACAACTACAACTACGCTCAGCCGATGCATGGACAAACTCTTTCTGGGTGCTCTCCTCCTCGCATGTCATCTCCACTAGGACCTTACAGCAGTACCCACAAAGGCACAGGACTGAGCCCACTACATAAGGTTTTCAACTCTCCAAATAATAATCAGTATATGCAGCCCGAGAGCCTCTCTCTTCCAGCTCTTGAGAACTTTTTGGACGATTATGAGAGAGATGATGATATTTTATCTTACTCAACGGTGAAAACGTCCGGTGTTGGAAGTTCATCGGATTGTTTTGATACCCTGACAACAGTTCCAGCATTGCTGGACTGCTTAACATTCCCAAATTCTTCAAGGTTTTGTGGATCGGTGAGTGAAACTTTGAGCCAAGGAGGTTCACAACTTCATGATCAAGATGGTGATATTTATCAGATGGGCTCTATTGTCACCAGACCACTGTCCGAAAAATTGCAACAAGAAAGGCAGCAAGAAAAGAAACACCAGCAGCAACCACCGCCACCGCCACAACGACGACAACGCCACCAACCACATAACATTAACCCTAGTTTGATGATGCCTTTATCTCTCGGACCTGAGCAGGTAAGTCTCTCTCTCTCTCTCTCTCCAAAGTCTGTCATTTCATTGTCGACCTTTTCCATTCATATCGGACTCTTTGTGCTAGCTAGCTAGTTCCACGTGCCATAATTTGATCTTGCGTTTAATAGGTATTTCATGAAAGCAACATCCACCACTTGACTCGATCTTAATTAACTTGTTTCGATATATATGATTCTAATACAGGAACAAGACAGTGGGCTTCAACTGGTGCACCTCCTTCTTGCCTGTGCCGAATCAGTTGCCAAAGAGGACTACATGTTAGCAAGGAGATACCTCCACAACCTCAATCGAGTGGTCACACCCCTTGGTGATTCCATGCAACGTGTTGCCTCCTGTTTCACAGAAGCCCTAAGTGCCAGACTTGCAGCAACCCTAACCACAACCTCCTCCACCACCAAACCCTTCACTCCTTTCCCTCCAAACTCACTAGAAATCCTCAAGATTTACCAAATTCTTTACCAAGCTTGCCCATACATTAAATTTGCTCATTTCACTGCCAATCAAGCTATCTTTGAGGCATTTGAAGCCGAAGAGAGAGTACATGTTATTGACCTCGATATCCTCCAAGGCTATCAATGGCCTGCTTTCATGCAAGCCCTAGCTGCTCGGCCTAGCGGGCCACCGTTTCTCCGAATCACCGGAGTTGGTCCATCGCCAGAGGTGGTGAGGGAGACAGGCCGGTGTTTAACTGAACTAGCTCAGTCTCTCCATGTCCCATTCGAATTCCACCCGGTTGGAGAGCAACTCGTAGACCTAAAACCACACATGCTCAACAGACACGTTGGTGAAGCTCTGGCTGTTAACTGCGTTAACCAGCTCCATCGTGTTCCGGGCAACTGTCTCGGGAACCTATTGGCGATGATCAGAGACCAAGCGCCAAATATAGTGACCACCGTTGAACAAGAAGCTAGCCATAATGGACCCTTCTTCTTGGGTCGTTTTCTGGAGGCACTGCACTATTATTCAGCCATTTTTGACTCATTGGACGCGACATTTCCTCCGGACTCGGCGCAAAGAGCAAAGGTAGAGCAGTATATATTCGCGCCGGAGATAAGGAACATAGTGGCTTGCGAGGGGCCGGAGAGGGTAATGAGGCATGAGAGGTTAGAAAAATGGAGGAAGATCATGGAAAGTAAGGGCTTCAAAGGGGTGCCACTGAGTTCAAACGCGGTGACTCAGTCGAAAATATTGCTGGGTTTATATTCTTGCGATGGTTATAGGTTGACAGAGGACAAGGGCTGCTTGCTTTTGGGGTGGCAGGATAGATCCATTCTTGCTGCTTCTGCATGGCGATGCTGATCTTTTTTTCTTACTTTTTTCGTGTCAATTTGCCAATTCAATCTCTTCTAAGTTGGATTAACAAATACACATTTTAATATAAATATTGGATAAGGTAAATTGTTCATCCAACAACAGTACAGTACAAAAGGATTAGGTAAGCAAATTGATTTAGTATATTATATCAATTAATAAAACAATCGTCTCTTTTTTACATAAGTATTTCGGAGACAACAGTAAGTAGATTATATTTATAATAATTACCTAAACTAAGGTCGTTTTGGACGGAGGAAATAGAATTCATTCTATTCCTTTTCAGTTTTTCTTTTTCCTTGTGGCTTTTCTGCGGTTTTTGCACCGGTTTACTGAGACGAACACAAGTAAATGAGTAATGCTAAATAGACTTAAAAAATTGACTTGATAATCCCAGCCATTGAATAGGTAGTAGGTCCCAATAAATGTTGGGACCTACAGTGAAATCAATTGTTGTAATTATCAAGTCTATTTTTTAAGCTCATGTAGCATTGCTCCAAGTAAATATAAGTCACGAAATCCTTAAATTGAATATCAATAATATTATTTGAATCAAATTTATTGACATTTCTTGACGTTGGATTCATATATAATTGGTCTAATCCAATTAAAATGACAAGAAGAATGAATAAATTGGTTTCAATTAACACTACTCTTAATGCATATAGCTCTAGGGGTCCAAAATACCTAATTTCGAGACCAAATCCCATTTAATACATTTTTTTCTCTATTTTTTAACCATCACTCATCAAGAATTCTGTGGTACACCGAGTCAATCATGCCGGTCGGCAGGAGGCTCATGCGGGTTGGCACTCACTTTCTGAAGTCATGTTGGTTCGCCCTCCAATCAAGCCACTCCTAGTTCTCTTGTTCACTTACATCTATGAGTGTTCTTCTTATCTCACGGATAAAAAATATGGTTTTTTATTTTTCTATTCGATATTTTGCGATTTTTTTTTTAACCTACACTACCTGATTAAGTGTAGTATTCTTATATGAATTTTATCCAAATTAATCGGGTAGGAAGTCAGATAAAAAATCGGGTGAACACGTTGTATAGTAATTAATTTTTTAATCATTTTAACAATTCAATTAAGTAACCTGCACCAATTTAATAATACAATAAATCAATAACACTAAATCCTAAAACAATTACAATAAAACACAAAATCTCAGAAATTATATACTATAATTTAGATTCTTAGAAAATTAGATACAGAATCTCAAAAATCATATAATATGATCATAGAGCCATAATATCTCAGAAAAACCACCAACAACCCTAAGCAAAACCACCAACCATCGACGAAGTACAACTTGGGACCATTAGATGAATGGAGCACTTGGGATCATCGATTCGATGGCATCGAATTACCCCCAAACAATGAACTAAGAGAGAGAGAGAGGAAGAGGGAGAGCACATAGCCATAAATTCTAAAAATAAACCATAGTATTTATAGCCCTAATCAACAATTCTAAACAAAACCACCAACCATCGACTGACTTGGGATCATCGATTCGAAGAAATCATTACTTGGCACCATCGATTCAATGACATCGAATTGCCCCCAAACAGTCAACTAAGAAAGAGAGTGCTTGGGAGGATGAGACTTGAAGAGAGGCTAGACAACACTTAGAACTGAGAGGCGAAAGAGGCGAGCTATTGAGATATGAAGTCTAACAGAGAGGGCGAGCTACTAAGTAGAGAGGAAGAGAGAGGCAAGATGAGGAGGCAAGCGAGGTGAGATGAGGAGGCAATGAGGCATAATGGACTTGGGATTTTTAGTTTATATATATTATACGGGTAGGGAAAGACGGGGCAGGAAAGGAATATAAAAATTTCATCGGTATTCCGCATTTTTACTCGATTTAATCAGAAGAATCTTCTGCATTCCTACTTGATTAGCCGACCAATAGGGTCAAGTAAGGTCAAGTAGGATAGGAAATTATGAGTAATCAAAAATTTGAACACCCCTACTTACATATCTAACTAAATGAGTCCTACTATAATACAATCTGACCAAAGAACAAGAGTCTTATTCTAACACCCCTTCTGTGTTGTACTGCTTTGCGATTTTACATTGATGAGCTGCTGAACTATGGTGCTGCTGAGCTATGGTGATATTGTGCTATGGTGATGCTATGCTACTGTGCTGGGAGATGATTGGAGCTCTTGATTGGTGACTAATGCAGATTGTTGCAAATGTTGTTGGGCAGTTTTGACATATAAAGAAAAATTTTGTTAGAATTTTATTTTTGAAGGATTAAAACCAAATATGGTTTTTTCTGTTTTGTTAAAGTCTTGATTACTTTGATTCTTGTAATTTTGGTTTATATCAATAAAAAAAATTGTAAAAAAAAAATAGAATCAACGGCACCACCCCGCAAGTAAATCACTATGAGTAAGAGTCCTAACTCAATACTACTCCTAAAATTGAGAAGTTAGTAATAATATCAAAGACGGATCAATCCTATCAGAACTTGGTTTTTTAGCTTCAATGAAACACTAGTTCCCACTACTATAAATAAAGTCTCTAGGTACCTGCCATGTAAGATATACAAAACTTCTGATTACTCACCTGAGTTTTCTCTCTAGACTTGCGATATGACTTAAGCATTTGCCAATGGTTCACTTAGCTCTCTCTTTTCTTGCAGGTCGTGACCTAAGTTGCAAATTTCCCCCCGCACAAATTCAAATGAAAATCGTGAGGTTCCAGCATCATTAGAGAAACTTAGTGAACAATTGTGGGCATATATTGTTAATTCAATACTCCCTGTTACCTAGTGAAGGTAGCAATTGGATGGTTTATTCCTGGTTGTGACTAAGTTGATTAACTGGTGTACCTTACCCAACGTGTGTTGACCAATGTCTACAACATCAGCACATTTCTCATTCAACAATCACACACACAACCAATGCCTGCATGCCATAATAACCCTCCAGTAAATAAACACTCGTTGACCAACTGGTGTACCTTACCCAAAGAATAAGCAACAATCACAGACGCAACCAATGCCTGCATGCCATAATCATGACCAGTATTGATTAAACATTCTGAACTGTGAGTTCAAACATCAAGTTCTGACAATTTCGTTTCAGGATGAACAGGTTTAATCGTTTGCAGCATTACAACAACATACACCCCACATGAAGGATTGTGTTGACATCAAACTCTGACATAATCCAAGTGTAAGCCCTCTGGAGGGTGTTGAGCCCATGACCTCTGTATTAATATATAAACAGCTGCAGCTACAAATATACACCAAGCAACAAATTGATAAAACACCAATACATAATAACAAACATGCACTGTTGCACAGGGATGCCCTCTCACATATTATTTGTGTTCGGTTCCCCAACAAGTCAATTCCCGAGCCCACTTACTCTCAAGAACCCAAAGATTTAATCTGAATCAAACTCAACTCTCACAATATGGAGCATGCACAGATGCTTTTCTTTGGAGCCTCATCTACCTTCTTTTCTGCTCGGACAAAAAAAATACAATTTTCAGCAACCAAAAGAAGGAAGAGACAAGGTTAACTGCTTCTGGATCAGAAACAAGGCCAATAGTATACCAACTCATCCTTCTTTTTTGACTCAATTCTGATAAAACTGGCAGTTCAAGCTCATACTGAATTTAGAATTGTATACTCTTAATTCAGCATTAAGATTTCCAGTACCATTGCTTTCTAGTACTGATGAATCTAATGTCGTTACAATTTCTAATTTTCTTTCATGCAACAATTTTATACATCTGGATTGAAGTTAAAAAAACTAAAGTTTAGTATAACTTGTTCTCACTGGTAGAATGCACATGACATGATAAATTATGGCAAAAACAAAAGTGCGTCTACAACAATTTGAACTACATGCTAATTGAAAACTCAAGATAGCAGAGAACCTCAGCAAACTTGATGTTCCAATTTCTCATATGATGTGAAGCTGTGCAATCAAGATGCAAAATAGCAATGAACATGAACTAAAAATTCAAAGATTTACAAGATGCTGACACTAAAACCAGGTAGCTTTAAGAAAGGAAAAATGAGAGTCAATGCATAGCAAGTCGTAGCAGAATAGAGATGAACTCGAAGAATGCATTGCGTTTCCCCAGACTCAAAACTAACTTTATACAAGCATCACATGACACTTAAATGTAACTTGAATCAATAACTCAGATCAACTCAACTAGACAAAACCATATTTCCGTAACACTTGGATTAGCTTTATGAACCTTCTTTTCATTTGGCACTGCTTAGGGCTACATCTCAAAGACAACTTTTCCTCATCTTGTCCTTAGCAATCAAAATGAAGTTGTTGATGATAAGAGTGAGACTGCTTAGCTAAATTAGCTTGGAAGCTTGCCCAAGTCCAAAGCAAAAAGAACAAGCTCTCTATGCCCAAGCTTGATATTGCCCTTCTGTGATTGGAACTGCACATATTTCTCATCCAATTTTTTATCACACAAGATACTAACCTAATTGCTGACAAACCATGCTGGTCAATGCTCAAACAGTCGAATTGAAAAATAAAAAGCATGCTTGCAAGTTAATGACCATTCGACTAACCTAATAATGAAACAACAATCGGAGGCTTTCTATATTTTTTAATCCGGGAATGCAAACAACTTGATTTATCTTTTTTTTTTTTTGATCAAACAACTTGATTGATCAACCTGACTAAATCAAATAAGAACGGAATATACAAAGAACAAAAATCATCTACTTGGGGAAAGGGACAGAATTTTGGGGCTTTATGGTTGCCAATTGGACTACTATGGGCACAATGATTCATACACTTTGTACTGCGGGCAGTTATGTATTACATCTAACTTATATTCAAACCACAATTTCTTTGCATGCCAACTTGTAAAGGTGAGATGGAAACTACCTGTTTTTGCTTTTGCCAAAGACGGTTGTACAACAGCATGCATGGTGATCACTCCTTTTGGAAGCTCACCAAAAGGCGTTTTGCATTGGCCAACTGTCTTGTTGTTTTCCAAAATTTTCCCCGCATTTATCAATTTGACATCATTTGCTGCCTTTGGTGCAATTTTTTTATCTAAGACAAAGTCACAAATTGATTTCCAGATTTAAAGGACGAATCACAAAAAGGAGCAGCTAAAAGAAATTGTAAAGAACTTCAAAATAATGAAAATTTCAATAACCCATCTGAGATGTGACTGTAAAAAATGATGAAGTAGCAGGAAAAATGATTAAATTTTGCATACACAAACGTGTATTTGTACTTAGGTCCATAATCATACCAAAACACAATAAGAAAACTGAAGACGTTGTAACCTCAACACTTCTTATCATTATAATTATAAATACTGGCATCAAGCAGACACTTCAAAATTTAAAGACATTTGGCAAAGGCAATTGCTAGAAGAACTGACAGCAAAGGTTATTACACATAAGTCAGCATTACAATGAAATAAAATGGATGTCTTATATCATCTCATAGATTGATAAGAGTAAATGAAAAGAAGCATTGTGTGTAGTCATGGAGTAAATGTCACATCTGTCATTTCTTATATGCAACGATCAACGACAGGTAGAATCCACTCGTTCTTGTTTCAAACCTTTGTACAAATCTCTCCCCTCCCCACCCCAACCCACCCCCGTGAGACAGCATGTCCGGCGTGGACACGTCAATACTTAAAACACATGTGCACATGACCATAAAAAGAAAACATGAGAGGAATTTTCTGATTATTATCCTTTCGTCCATTGCACTCATCAAGTACGCGCATGAGGACAAATGCCAATGGACCATGCTGGATTAAAGTGCACATTTTAGTGGAAATAGTTTCTTAACTAAATTATTTTTTCCTTTCTCCATAATGCATCTCAATAAATGATGATAAGAAGCAACCAAGGAAACTAACTGTAAACCAAGGTATTATTTGGGAGTGTCCTCCCAATGGGAAGTACTAGTTAAAATTGAGTCGCCAAGGGACATAACATCAGAATTTTTTCTTGACGAGTCCAAGTCATACTATTTCAATTTAAGAGGTACGTGTTCTGGAAAGCGAATTCCTAGACTACCAGTAAGTTATGGTGAGACCCTGCCTCATAAACAAGGTGGAGTTGCAATTAGTTATTAGTGTAATGCTTATGCATTCTTCACATCACGAATTGAAACAGGTTCCTCAATAACAATTACAAACTAACCTTAAATCTATCCATGAGTTTGCTGGTCGGAATTCAAAAGTCACCACATATAATTTTGATATCCAAATTGGATATTTTCAACGAGGATTTTCAGATATCATAACAAACTCGGCGAATTATCTCTTCGTAGACTACAAAGTGGTGTTAAAGAAACTGCTAACCTTTAGGCCACTCAGCAACAATTCTCTCCTTGAGCACGGCTACAGTCGCGGCCGGCGAGTATCGAAAAGGACCGATGTCGGATCCATCATACAATCGGAATTTTAGCTCTACCAACTCTTCTTCCGGCATTTGCAGCTCCCAATTTGGTCTCACCTAATTCAGACCCTCCGATCAACCACAAATCCCACCAACCAAAAATATTCCTCTCCACAATCACCCTTGATTTCAACACCAACACAATTTAAAAAACAAAAAAACAAAAACCTATTAATGGAAATAACAGCACAAATTGATAGAATTTTACACACAAAGGAATGACAATAATAAAATTAAGATTGGAGTTATGTACCTGTGAAGAACAAACGATGCCTAGGAAGATTTCGCTATTTTCTAGGATTTGATTTATAAACGAAGCAATACAGAAAAGTTTCGGGGTGGAGAGGGGAACCCTAGACCCGATCTGGACGGTCACTGTGAAGGAGTGTGTGCTTTATAATTGATTTTGCTGAACCTTTTTATTCACTTTTTATTTATAAGAGAGAGAGAGAGAGAGAGAGAGAGTTTTTATTTTTGGCGATTCGAGTTCGAATCTTGTCAGTGAATCGCAGAGAATTTCTGAGCATCTGTCAGTTATATTACACCCTCAAGCTTAATTGGTTTGACTTTGACTTACCATTTCTTTTTCTTTTACACTCTTTTGGCAATTTTTTTTTATTATCAAAATATACTAATTTTAAACGTATTTATTAAAATATATTTCAAAAATAATCTTTCAAGTTTTTTACACCGAAAGCATATTTTAGAGATACCATTCTATATAATTAACGATAATTATTTAAAAAAATTAAAATTATGATATTTTGGCAATAGAGTTGAAAAACTACCCTAAAACATCCATCCCAAGTTCAAATTATCACCATAAAGAATAATTGGTCAATCATATGAATAAGTCATGGAGAATCAAACTCATAGCTAGATTAGGCATGTCAATGGTTCGAAGCGGGGGGCGGGGATGTAGTCTCCATCCCTGTACGCGCTTAAACAAATTCTATCCATCCACGATTTATCCCCGTTAGTGGGTATAGTTTTCATCCTCATTCCCGTCCGCAGGTAAATTTTTAATCTCCGTCCTTGTCTCCACTTCTCCCCTATCCACTCCAGCCCCAAGCTAATTAAATTCAATATTTTAAATAATCCAACAACATTATAAATAATCTAACATAATCTATCACAACGTATTATAAACATAACATATTTGAATAAAACACAAACAATAAATGTCCAAAATACTACTTTAAAATAATACATATTTGAACAAAACACAAACAAATGTCCACAGACGACATAATAGTGGTAAAATCATCTCAATCAACTCAATATATATTTATATTTATGTATTTATTTAGCGGGTAACGGGGACGGGTATGAGACGGGGGTCAGGGTAAGTCTATCTCCGCCTCTATCCCTACACGGGTTTATACGGGTATTTCCGTATATATCTATCATCTAATACATATAGTCTATTCTAGATCCAAACAAAATAGATTTGAACAAATACTCATTTTTTTTTCGGGTCACTCCCATTCCTAATCTAGAGTTGAGAATTTTCTTTTGATTATTTCAAAAACACTCAGCCTTTGTACTTATTTCAACTCTTATGACTTTCTGACTTAATACGTGATCTACCACCACACAGTTGAAGGTGTCGGATTTAAAGTGTTTGGATAAAAAGAAAAAAAAATATTTATAAAGTGAAAGGAAAGAAAAAATAAAAAAGAGGATAAAGTTACAGGTTCTCTTTTTATGCAAGATTCCCTAACAAAGAAGGGAAAGCAAATAAGAATTTTACTTTTCTCTTTCAAGATGCTAGGGTTCACCATCGAGTGTGGGGTGGTTTAATGGGGGTATCGACTCAACTTCTCACCATAGGACGGACTATTGCCGAGTGTAACTTATGAGAAATGACCCGAAGTTGTAACATGCGAAAGTCGTTATGACCTTGATGGTTGAAATGTTATAGCCCAGCTGAAATTCGGTTGGGCTATCTATTACCACGTGTCCTTGTTTGTTACATTGGGTTGAAATGTCATAGCCCATCCTAAATTTGGCTGGGCTATTAGCACTTCGACCTTATTTGTTTTCCCACATACGCAGGTGGGCGTGGAGAAAAAGCGTATGGCCCAATAATTGAAAGCCCATCCCCTTTGTCAGTAGTATAGGTCGCCCTAGGACTCTTAATATTGTAACAATACGTCATCATTATTTAATATTATTATTTCATAATATTAATTTATAAATAGACAAAATAAACCTCACTTCTTTGAAATTGATGATATAGTTATTAAATTAAGAGCAATGTTATAAGGACTTAATTTGGAGACCTAATATGCGTACCTAATAATGTAGTTTTAATGCAACAATTGAATTAGTTGTGAGTTTTCAATAGAATCTATTAACAATTCAATTGTTATATTAAATTAAGTCACCAAATTAAATTTAAATAATATTTTTCTTAAATTAAATATTTAGTGGAGGTAGTAGATCCCACATATCCAACCACACACACTAATTTGAAATACAAATTTTAGTAAATAATTTAGTAAATAAAACATTGTTCTAACGATTTGGTAGAAAGGTAGAAAATTAGAAGTATAAACAATTACAATGATAGATAAGATATTATATTTAATAAATAAAAATAAAAACAATAGATGAATTAGTATTCTTTCTAACTTACAAAAATATATTCCTCCAAAGTAAGAGACCTATTTGTTCACTACATATTATGTATATGAACTAAAAAATTAATATTGCATATTATATACACCATAATTTCATATATGTATACCATAATGAAATTATATTTATAAGTTTTTCATTCTTCCACTTTTCTATCAAATTAAACACAAAAAAATTAATATTTCCTAATTTTCATTCCTTTTACCAAACACAAAAAAGAGGGAAGAAATGATTCATTCTTTAAAAAACATAAAATATATCATTCTATTTTTTCATCTACCAAACACACCATTAATCTATTATCACTATTAAATTACCATTGAATTTCAACCTTCAATAAAAGTTTGAATAATGTTATTAAAACCTAAACTTTTATCAAACTTGCTAACCTAATAATGTTGATGATGCACAAAATATGTTTATGCACCACATATCAAGTATTTGATGCAGTAATTAAAAAAGAGACTTAACACATGCAAATATAAATAAAGTGATTCGGTTGGGGTGACTTACTCCACTATGAAAGATTATGGTGTCATAAGTGTTTTATTACTTAAAGAATGTAGAGTATTCAGGTTTAAGTGTTGTATCTCTTGTGCATGTGATATTTACAATTTATAGGCGTTTTATAACAGGTTGAAAAGTCATTCTCATAATAAGTGAGATAGTTCGGTGGAGGTGACATAATTTTCATAACAGGCGAGACAGTTCCGTGGAAATGAAGTCATGCACCCGATGATTGCATCCCATGGAGATTTTGTCGTGTGATAGTTGTAGACTAAGTCTCTCATAATGATGAGGCTGATCCTTAATCCTGTAGACCTATATATTTGAGCTGGACCTGATCTAGAACGGACCCATCAAATTTGTCCAATAAAATTATTACACCTACAATGACTAAACTTCTCCAATGAGATTATATCAATTAACAAATCATCCTGTTAATAGATCAAGTTAAATTTTTTAGGTCCAAAACTATCACTCATAAATTTGATCAAAAAAAAAAACTATCACTCATAAAAGTTTATTATTATAATTCATTGATCATTAAATCTCCTGCTGGATATAAGTACCATTATTGAAAAAAGAAGTAGAGTAGGGGACCCCCCACACTCCTCACCACCAAGCAGCACAAGTTAATTAGTCAAATTAGAAGTACCCGCCAAACCCAGCCATACCTGTCGGTGGCTGGCCTGGATTACATATCGCATATCTTTAGGCATTGCCGTATGGAGCACCTCAACCATTTCAGTTGGTCATACCTCCGCAAGTTAACTAACGCATGCACAAATTTCTATCTAATATTATAATTAAAAAAATTAAATTCTTAATTAAGAGTGTTTAAATTTTTGATTACCCATAATTTTCTACTCTATCTACCCTATTGATCATCTAACTGAAAAAATCGGATAGAAATATAGAAGATTTTGTAATTTTTCGATTAAATCGGATAAGAATGCGGAATACTTATCAAATTTTCATATATATGCATAAACTAAAAACCATAATTCTCTAACGCCTCTTCATTTGTCTCGCCTCCAGCCACGTCAAGTCGTCATCTCGCCTCTCTCACCTCTATACTCTAAGTGCTCTCTTCGAGTCCCGACCTCCTAGGTACCCTCTCTCTCTCTCTCTCTCTCTCTCACACACAATTGACTCTTTGGGCGAAATTTGATGTCATCGAATCGATGGTCCCAGCCTCCCAGGTCCATCGATGGTTTGATTATAATCGTCTCCATTACTAGTCCCAGCCCAACAACTCTTTCGTTGTAAGCTTGTGGTGGCTGTTTTTTAGCAAGAAAGCTTCCGATGGTGACCCAGTAATTTGGTGGTTTCTTAGGGTTGTGATCTAGACTTGAGAAATATTTAACTAAAAACTACAGTGTTTATGTCAATATTATTGTGTATCAATGTATGTATGAACCATAATGCGGCAGAGTTATGCCCTTATATTTTATTGCAATTACTTTAGGTTTTAGTGTTAATAGTTTATTGTGTTATTAAATTGGTGCAGTAGTTAAGTAAATAGTTAAAATAATTTAAAAATTAATAACTACAAAACATCTTCACCCGACTTTGTACCTAATTAATTTGGACAGAAGTTGGGTTAGGTTTTAGTGTTAATGGTTTATCGTGTTATTAAATTGGTGCAGGTTAGTTAAGTGAATTGTTAAAATAATCCAAAAATTAATAACTATAAAACATGTTCACCCGATTTTGTACTTAATTAATTTGGACGGAAGTCAAGTAAGAATACTACACTTGATCAAGTAGAATAAGTCAAGAAAAAAATCTTCCGTAAAGTATTTGGTAGGAAGATGAAAGACCATATTTTCTATCTGTAAAGTAAGGTGAACTCCCCTATTCTTAACTTATATAAAAAAAAATTAAGATTAATTCAAATTTGATATAATGGTGTAAAATTTATCTCTAAATTTTTTTTCCAGTTAAAAAACACCGTATTTTCTGCATGCACTCAAAATGTCAGATAATTTAAGCAACACACTTTTCAAGGTCAAACAACCTCATTACTCTTAATCAATTCTTACTTCTCTATGTTGAGCTATGAAACATGGATACGGATACGG
>CM042190.1:33754166-33768444 GCA_023539305.1 Ilex asprella
TGAAAGGGGGAGAGAGAGGGGTGGCCTTTTATATTCAAGCAAAAAAATTCACTTTTGTTGCTAAGTAGGATCAAATCTCAGACCTCATTAAGTCCTCACGCGTCCCTTTTTTTTTGGATGTTTTCAAAAACACCATTTCAAATGTTTTCATATTTTGTCATTGTTTTCAAAACAGAACTGTAAAAAAAAATGAAAACATTCACCAAACAAATTTTGATTTTTTTTTGGGTCAAAAAATGAAAAAAACAAAAAAAAAAACTAGTGGTCACCAAACGGGGCCTAAAATTATACATTTTTCAATATTTTTTTTTTGATGTTTTGTTGGGCAAAATAATTGAAAAATGCTTGATTGTTTTACATGGGAGAAAAAGTGGATATTAATGCGAGGGAAAAAGAATTTTTTTTTTACATATTCGATGTCTTGACATTCACATGTGGTGAGGAGTGTCCTAATTTAATTGTCGATTATGTGTTACTACTTTAAATAATTCAATTTTCTGATTTATAGATCGTATTTTGTGAAAAACAAAGGTAAATTATTGTTTTTTTTTTTGGCGGAAGGGTAAATTATTGTTAATGTGATGAAAAAATATATTTTACTTATGTCACTGTGTTAAAAAATATCTAGTTGATGTTACTATACAACATATACCATCATGAGAATTGATATCACTATGAAGAAATTTTGATGTTACATTATGGTTTGATGTTACTGCTGTCGTATTACTGTGTCAAAAAATTGATGTTACTATGAAGAAAAAAATAGATTTTATTCAAATGTATAACAAAACAAAAATTGATAAGAATTTGAATTTGAATTATTAAGTAAATCTTTTAATATATTGTCGTAAATTAAGCGTTCTTATATTCAATCATTGATTTCCCTAACCTTCCAAAACTGACCAAAGCTAACATCATTAGAGATATTTTTAAAATTAAAAAAAATAGAGTTAACTACTTATTAATAAGATTAAAAATGAACTTATCTCCAAATAAATTTCTTTAACAGACTCAAATCATTATAAGTCCATTCAAGTAGGGCTGTTGATCAAATCGAGATTGAACATTATTTTAGGCTTGTTTATAAGTAAATAGTTAAAAGGGCCAGTTCATTTATGTGTAAATTAGACTCAATAAGAGTTTGATTAACACCCCTACATCTAAGAGGACTCAATTTTAATTTTTATTTTTTTTAAAATGCCATAATTTTTTTTTGGACCCAAAATTATCGTAATTGAAATAATATGTTTGTAAAATGTCTGAATTTGCTACTTGGTTCATGTTCTTGACGGCTGTTTCCTACTCTACATGCACCCTTTTTGTCATTGGATTTGGACGGTTTCTTGATATGGGCAAAGGAAGTTATGGCACATTCATCCCGTTTTAGAAAACACATATGATGCTGTCTCTATCTATCAAATAAGAATCAAATCATAAAGGTTAGAAAAATCATGTTTATCCGTTTGGGATTTGCTTTTTCAGTTTCTAGAAATGCCTCTTCATCATTTATTTCCTTTTACTATTTTGTATCCATGAGTATTTGGGTGATTTCTATGTCACCGAAAAAAATTTTCATTATTGTACCAAAAATTATTATTTTTTTAACTCAAATTACATCTTTCAAATATGAAATTATAACTGTTTAAAACAATTTCATCAGTTTTAACTTTATTTTTAAAAAGTATAATTTAACCTACAAAATAATAACTTTAATTATTTTTTGAATTGTAACTTCTACTTTAAAAAAATGTAACTTGACCTATTATATTTTGATATGGTAATTATCGTTTGTACCATATGTAATATTCATGTAAATGTCGGACTAAAGAGATTAATACATCATGGATTTGAGTTTGAGATTTTAACTCTCAAAAGTATTGTAAAACTACATATGACTTATGCCTCTAAAACCACTGTTAGAAGGTAATCTTGTCCATTAGACACAAATTTCGACCAACATTGATTTGGTATAAAGGAGACACAAGCTTGGTTTTGTAGCGTGGATAATTAATACAAATAATACTTGTTGAAATATAAGAATTCAAGGCAAAAAATAATAAAAATATAACACAAATATATAACGTGGTTCGATACAGTATACCCACTTTGGTACACCATATTTACATCCACGGACCAAGAATCAACATCGTTATATTATTCACTGAAAAATTGGTCATCTAGTTACTGATTACATAATACACATCCCTATTTATAGGAATAAAATACTGTAATTTAAACCTATTCATATATAGTTTAATGTTTATATTTCCTATTACATGTCTAACATACATATTCATATTATATTAAAACTCTTCAAATATAATCCTATTTTATATATAATTCTCACATTAAGTGTCTAACAAACTCTCATTCAGGACAATTAGAAAGTTTGAGTCAAATTTTCAGAAGCTGCAATTAGGATTTTCAGTCTATTTTTCTGAAAAGGAGTTCTTAATCTATTTTTAAATGGAAGTTTATGGTTGATTTAATGATTATCATTTTTGCTATTAATTTTTAAAGTTAAAACACGTCATCCAGTCCATGTAATAGTGTCATACCAACAAAAACAAAATCTACTTTTAAATGGCCATCTAGGTCATGGCTTTGGAAGCAGTTAGTGAAGTATTTTTTCTAAGGGCTTTATTTGCATGCTAAGACAGAATGCATGCGGCATGGTGGAAAAGGCGTTGGTGTGGACAAAGAGTGACCAAATTGAGAAAAGCAGAAGATTCGACCCCTGCTCCTTAGGGATCATGTCCCTTCTTATTGTACTTTCTATAACATTAAAATAGTAGCAATACAAACTCTGCTACGTTATTACAAATTCAGAATTGATTGTGTAATAATTATATTTTTAATAATAATTTATTTCTTGAAAAGGGTTAGTGAAATTGTTTAATATCAGAGACCGTGTAGAAAAAATAGTATTTTTAAGCAAAATTATTTTTAGAATAAATTTTGAACTGTTAAATAAAATTAGATAAAAAATTAAATTAATTTCAAACTGTAAAGTATTTATATAAATTTATAATTCAAATTGATTGCTGTGTAGATTCTTGTATCTAATGGCACGAGGCTGAAGGTACTGTGACCTTTTAAGGAGCAGTGACCTCATGGTCATAGTAGCCCCACATTAGGGTAGTGCCTGGACTGCGAAACATAGTAAGTACTCTCTGCCTCCATGTTCTTAAGGACTGACAAATCAGTATGTCAGTCCTGTGTCCTCTCTAGGCCCCCACACCATTTCGATTCAGAATGCCCTTAAAAGTAGGAATTCTCTTGAAGTTCCTAACTAGATGCTTTTTGATTTTTTTTATTGTTTGTGTGTGTACACACACACACACACAGAAATATTAGAGTAAATCATATACATTTGTTAATTAAGCCATTCAACTTTTTTTTTTTTGGTGTGTAAGATGAACTTTTTTTCCCACGTAAATTGAACTTTTTGGTCGCCCTCTTTTAGAATATGTCGCTCATGTGATTAGGGGCGGAGTCAAAAAAATATTTGAGGTTGGGCATATTAATAAATTTTAATATTAGATAAAGTCTATTTTCAATCAAAGAGGTACATTAAATTATGTTATTAAATTAGATCTAAATAGTATTTTTTTAATTGACCATAGAAGTTTATAAATTCATATTTACTATAATTATGCGTAAAAATTTATTAAACATAAAATGTTAAAAAAGATTTGCATGGAATGAACAAATAAAAAATAAAAATAAATTAATTAAAACTTCGTATGAGAGTAACTATTATCATTTTACAATTAAATTTGATTATTGTTTATCATTTAAAAGAATTACAAATCAATGATATTAATAAATACTTTTTTTTCTATATACAAAATAATAATAAAACAATCTTTCATTTATTACCCTGCAATTTATTACAAGATGGCACTCATTTCTATACAATAACAAAATAATCCTATAATTTGGAAAAATAACGGCGATATGTCTAAAAATTATTCGGACATGTCTGTGTCTAAAAATTTAAGAATAATAATAATTTCATCTAATTTAAAATTGAATTTTATATCTTGACTAAAGAAAAATTCAAAATTTAATTGGTAGGAACCCAATGGCTTGCGACAATTGGATGGATGGTAGACGTTATTAAATGTAGGAACTCACTATTAGATTTAATATCATAATATATTAGTTCTAATAATAGTATTTAAACATTAATTATCATTTAAGTAGCTGTCCATCTTAATCGATATCACAATAACATAATAATAAAGTGAATACAATTTAATATATCTAAATTTTATTTTAAAAAATATATATCTAATGTAAAAAATAATCGATGGTGGTCACAATTAAATATATCTAAAAAATATATATTTAATGTCAAAAAAAATAATTTGAAGGGGGGGATGTGCCCACCCTGGTCTAAGGGTGGCTTCGCCCCTGCATGTGATTATATGACACAAAAAGACAAAATGACTTAATTGACACAATTAAAGTGTTTAGGAGTTCAATTGACAAAAAATAAAAATTTAAGGGTTTAATTAACACAAAAAATCATAGCTTGAAAGTCATATGTGTAATTTACTCCAACTGTTTGTCACGTGAGTGATACATTTCGTCACTTTTTGTTAAGAAATCTAACAAAGGTAGACAGAAGAGTCCAATTCACACAGTTAAAGAGTTCAAGAGCTTAATTAACATAAAAATTATAATTTGAGGGTTATATGTGTAATTTATTCTAAATATTATATGACTCAATCCGGTAAAATCAAGATTTAATTTTGATTAAATTATAATCACAAAATTAACTTACAATCCCAAAAAGATCAATTTAATTACTGCCAACCTAAGATTCCAAATGAACTCATTTTCTTGTAACTCCATTAAATAGATTTCAAGCCTTACTCTTACTTGAACGTAATTTTTCACGGGGTACTGAAAAGCAACCGATGAAGAAAGGGCCGGAGGGCACCAATTGGATGACAACGACTTGTGTACGAAGTGTAACAGTGATTAGGGGGAGAAAGGTTGGCCCACACATGGAGTCGGATGCTAGAAAATTTTATATTTAAAAGAGTTTTTAAACTAGCAAATTATTGATTGACAAATCAGTTTAAAAGACAAACAATCAAGAATGTCTGTTAATTTTGTGTGCGTCTCAACTAATCTTTTTTCCACCGGTCAAAATAGAGGTGAAGTTCACAGTTTAAGAAGTACATATAAGCCTAGGTTTAAGTATAAAGCAAAAAAACAAAGAAAACAAGGAAAATAGTGCACCGGCCATCTTAAATTACATGAAGAAAGATCCCAGTTGTGGTATTAAAGAAAGACTTTCTAGGAAGTTAACGGACGCAGGAGAGGCATGATCAAAAGAGGGTGGAAAGCTCAGAACCCCAGAAAATGGAGACTGTTAAGTGAAGTGGGGATGGCTCGTGTCTGCTATTGTCAATCTTGTTTATCAACCTCATGTGGCTTTAAGTGGTAATAGAGACTAATATAAAGACAAGTCATACATTCAGATATTTTGAGTTTGTATTTTAATAATTCTTTTAGATTAAACTAATAAGAATCTATTCTTCATAAATATCTTAGTCTTGAAGTATATGTATGACACATTTTTAATTAAATCGAGAAAAGAATTAGTCAAAATAAACACCTTTAGCTTCTCCGAACCAATTTTGTGTGTGTGTGTGTGTGTGACAGTGAGAGAGAGAGAGTATATAAGTCCTTAAAAATCGTGACATGTGGGTAAAACTGTCACGTGGTCCCCCTCTTGAAAACTTTATGCGATCAAAGAGAAGACTGAGAGCCTGTACATATACAATACCACAACTTTTCAGACATCAGCCGTTAAAGCACACGACATGACGACTTTTCTCAGCTTTTGTTCCTCCTCTTCTTCCTCTTCCTCTTCCTCTCCCAGTCGGTCTGCTTTTAATTTCCAAACTTTTTCAGTCTCCTGTTCTGACTCCTCATGTTTGTGGCTTTTGTTTGAAATAGCCTTTTTTCTTTTTCTTATGTTAGGGGCTTCATCAGTTCAATAATAAAAACCATGGTCAGTTGGTCTTATTACTATCGTCATCCATCAAGTCCCAATATGCACTGCAGAGCATCATTACTAGAAAAATAAATCCCTCAAATAAAGGATAATACTGATGAATTAATTGACACAACGATGCCCTTACGTTCTCCTACACATTTGCAATAAAATTATATTAACTCCAAGAACTCAAAACAAGTTAGAATAATATACATTACACACAAATACAACGAGCAGAACTAATTAACATGAGTAGCCAGAAGCGTAGTTGTAAGAGTAGTATCAGGCTTCTGAAAGGTACCTAGAATCTTGATGTGGTATAAAGTGTGTCTGAATACCAAGCCCAATCTCCTCCTTCCGAGCACCACTTAAGACTGGTAATCCTACTGGCGAGTGATAGGCGCCATTGGCAAGGATGATGGCTGATTATAAAAGTTGTTTTCAGCCAGATAACCCTGATAAATGTTTGCTGGAGGGGCCATAAAAGGAGGGACCCCATTGATCGGAGCCCCTACAGTGGGATAACCATGCAAGGGCGGCTGCTGCTGTTGGGTTACACCATATCCATATGGCACACTAGGTATTGAGCCAGAAGTCTGTATGAACTGGGGCATTGGATATGGCAGTATAGGAGGTGGTAATGGTGGCAATGGTGGAGGGGACAGTGGGGGAGGAGGTGGTTGCTCATTTGCAGTTGGCTCTTGGGAGGTTACTGGGAGAGTCTGCTGTGACGGGTTGGAATGTGGAAAAGGCGGAACGGTTGCTTGAGGATTCTGAGAAGGTATATAAGAATGGTGATTCTCAAGCTTAGGTCTTTTTTCAGAAGTATAATTACTTGAAGATTCTTTCATTGAATTGCCAATGACACCCTCTGATGCCAGAGACGAAAGGACGTAAGTGAGCATCTGGGCTGAGGACGTCGATGCGGTTAGCTTTGCCGCAACAGAAGCCGCTACAGATTTCTGATCTTCATTGTGGAGAGACTTTTCGGCAAAAGGTACCTGTCGGGTGTACATCACTGGAACTGATTGTTCTCCATTTACAGATGTAAAATTTCGAGGTGATCTGGGCGTGTGTGTTTCCTTCATACTCTGCTCAGCAGGCAATTGCACATTGTTGCAATTTGATAACTGCCGGCAGATAATACCTGCCTGTTCTGACTGGGACTGCGCTGCCTGAAAACAACACATGGAAGGGGCATGTAATCAACAAATGCCACTTCAAACAAAGTAACCAGAATGAAATTGATGCAGATCAAATAGACGGTAGACATTTTCATCAGAACTATGGAATGGAATCAAGTATGGCAAACAGGTAAAATAATTATAGAAAATAAATTCCAAATAACAATTCATGCATCCAGGGTAATATTGCTCAGATGTCGGTCAACTGACACCTTCAACATTTATCGCAGCCTCCACAATCCACAATTCACAATTTGGGTACTAATATTCAGAGTCCATCCATTTCCTACTTTTAGGCATAAGAAAAATTTTCTAATGCATCACTCGGCTCAGATAAAGAAAGACGTCTTCATTTTGTGAAAATCATATCTTTTTCAGCCTGCCCAATGTCTCACTCGACGACAATTTCTAATCAATACTCCTGTTCTCACTACCTGTGTTCATGATGTCCCAATTGTTCAATTCAATGCTGCAATTTTGTAATCGTGTCAACCATCCCAGTAAGGCACCATTAGCAGGTGCACACCACACCACATGTAAAGCACAGTTATTTGTACAACTTCCAGCTTAATTCATTGCCAGAGTCCCTACTAGCAAATCCTCAGATATTTACACATATTTACACACACTGCTCTTCAAATTTGCATTCTTCACACAACCACAAAAGCAGAGTAAATAGGATTGGATCCAGCGGTAAGCATGGCATGGCCATGGATCCCCAGCAACACTCCTCGCAACCCAACCTATTTCCCAAAAAACAGAGGGAGAAAGAGAGGAAAAAAAACAAATTTTGTGCAATTATCAATTTACTAATCTCAATGGTTAATCATACGGAGTCCTTTAGACATATACCTCCCATACCAACCGACAAAATTATCCTCATTCTCATGAATCCACAATAAGCCAACCAATTATCACAATTTGTAGCATGAATAACTTCACGTTCCATAACTTACAGAGGCATGCATGCTTTGCAGCTTATTATACATTATATTTATGGAAAGGGTAAATTAGTCACTGACATGTACCCATCTTCTTCCACAGTTCTAGATAATCAGCTGCAGTAATTTCTAAGTTGAATGGTTTCTGGCAGTGATTCGAAGTAATTAGTTCTGCCATTGGGGTGTACATATAAAATTTCGGATTATGGCATCTGATTCTTTTATTTTACTTTGGGATATTATACAATCCCAGATGTACACTTAAAAGAAAAAACTCTTTTAAAGAGATGAATAAGTGGAGCAGTCCTTTGCTTCACTTGGACCACCTAATATCCTTTTCCTCACATGGAAAGCATGGAAGAATGAGATGATGATAGAATTCCCTTTATACTGATTGGGTACATAGGTTTTTGGGTTGGGATGCTGCAATGAAAATGAGAATGGGCTTTTATTTTTTAATCAAAGCTTTTATTTTGTGGGCATAAGTTATGTGGGATGAGAATTGTTATTCTGAGATCAATATGAAGCAAACATGGAAAAAAAAAAAGGACAGAAGTCTAGTGTGAGGCCAATTAAAAGTGGGAGACCCAGTGAAGACAAACTCCTGCTCTCCCTTAATACAAATCATAAATAGATTGAGGCGTAATTGATCGTAGTTTTCAGTTCATTGTTCGTGTACATAGACACTATTCAAAATCACATATAGACGCTGTATTGTAGCAAGAAAGGAGAAATAAGTTTTGAAACTGGGCTATGCTCGACAGAGGTTTCAGACCTCTTGAAGTGGGTTTTCTTTTCTCCACCTGTTCAGTCAAGTGACATGCTCTTCAAAAAAAGGTACACAGCAGACAAGCGGCATGATTTTCCTTAAAGACGAAGACCCAGCATCCAAAGGGCTGGACTTAACTAGTGTCCCAAGAAAATGAATAAAGCATATAACTAAGTGCCCACTAATCAACTTAAGGAAAGCAGAACCATAATTGCTGGAGTCATGACCATGTTACAAGGCAAATTTTGTGCCAGTTGACTCTGGTCTAATTTCCTTTGAATATATCTAGACACACATTATATGCTTAAGCCAATTTCAACAAAACATAAAAATACAAAACAAAAACCTCTCATGCATCTAAAGAATAATGAAGATCAGAAGCCAAACAGGCACGTATTGTCACATTGTATTCCAAGCAATGACGACAAACGAGCGGCCGAAGCGTTACCTGGAGTTCATTACGGACTTGATCCAGCTTATGTTCCTGACAGAAAACAGTGATAGCTCTCCACCATCAGAAGACATAAGGAAAATGAAAAGAAGTACCAGAACAAATCCAACTACAACAGGTATGTAAATCGCTAGCTGCCAGCAAACAACCTGTTCTTGAAGCGCCTCTCTTAGATGAGACACAAGACTGGCTCTTGACACTTCAATGGCTGTTAGCTGTTCAATACAATCCCTCAAAATAATGTGCTGTCCCTTAAGCTCCTCCATAATGCCAGATCCATGTTGCCCTAATTTAGAAAAAAAGGGCAGAAAATAAACTATAAATACATATAGAACCAACAAAATTAGTCAAATATCGTGAAAAACCAAATACAAGTAGGCTGAAATTACAAATAAGATATGTCCATATATCACTAAGCTGGACAAGAGATGCGAGTGCTTAATTTGAATAACCCCATTCCACATATAAGTATCATATCAAGGCATGGAACAACAAAGTAACAGTTATCTTCAACTTGAATGTTTATCAGAATGAAATAATGGTGCGCAGTGCAACCGCCGTTTGCAGGCTCTCCATTACATTTGAGTTCGGATGATATCTAAAGGTATGACTTTTAAGATCACTGTTAGTGAAAAAAAATAATTTTGAGAACAGCAACATACACATAAAACCTGTTTTTCATATTTGACGTAAGGATGTGATTAAAAAAAATATATTTGACATAAGGAGCCAGAAAATTGATAGCATTCTAAAATTAAGTTTTTAGTCCAAGCAATTTCTGCATCAAACAAATTCATGTAGCTACCTCTGTTTACTTGCATTGTTTCAATGCTTTGATATATAAAGCAGTGTGGCACATTGAATAAGTTGTGTGTCTTGTCCCAATAATAATAAGCAAAAAATATTAAACATGGTCTTAACTTATTGTAATGGTGCCAATAAGCAAAGTTTGTCCATTGCAAGCTCTAACATAATACTACATGAAATAGCAAAGCCAATACATTTTATGCAACAAGAAGAAAGTAATTAAACTAAAAGTAAAACAATAACATCATGAAACAAAATGAAATGAATGTATACATGTGCACGAACAGGCATGCCTATTAAGTAGAAAACAGAAATTTTGTACAGGCAAAGATGCAAGATGTACCTGATCTAATATCACCACCAATTTCCTTATTCACTTTCTCAACACAGCTAATGGCAGTCCTACATTTACTCAATATAGCATCTTCATCCAGTACACCACCATAAACAACTTGATAACCGGAAACTATCTGGTCCCATGCATTTCCAGCAGGATGTTTCTGTTGAAATAGAAGAACAAAGTTAACAGTAGCAAACTTTAAATTGTACGCAGAAGTACAATATCCACGGAGATATGCATTATGCATAGAGAAGTGGAGTTACTAGTTTGAACCCTGAATGCTTCCCATTTCTGTTAGCATCACCCAGGTGCTTGCCCACCAGCTCTTCCTTAAGAATCTGTCCTCGTGAGCCAAAAACTTTTCTCTCCTCCCAAATACCGATCTAGAATTGGAAAATGAATCAAAAAGAAAGAAATTAACAAACAATTTGAAGACCAGATAATCTACTCTTAAGTGTAAGAAAGAAGTGGAACACGTTAAAGGATGTAAAAATAACAACAATGATGACAGTAACACAGGACAATAAAAGGCATATATGAAAAGGGCCAACAATACTTTGGCCAGATGGAATATGCACTATGTATGAAGTTTAAGAATTACCTGAAGTTTAATATGCACTGTGTATCCACATAGCAAACTACACAAACAACTATCCTTTAAAAAGACATATTGTGCTATTTATGTCTTATTGATCTGACAAGCTATCCAAATCTCTTATAATTTCCAGCCAGTTTTTAGCTGTACGTTCCTGCTACATCATTATCCTCAAGCAAAATGCAGTTGTTACTATTTCTCATAATGAGCAAACAGGGACATTTCTTTTTCATTTTGATAGGAAATGACAATATTATTAATATAAAAGAATATAGACAATTACAAAAGCCATGTCTAATGTGGACAAGATGTCCCAACCAAAGACAAATTCAAACAGTAAAAAACCTAAACAGATTACATCAAACCAAGAAACAAAAACAACTAATTATCTGCAAGAAGCTGTCCAGCTCGATATAACGAAAAAACGAGGGACATTCTCAAACTCTTTAGCCATGAACGTCCAAAAGGAAGCCAAAAAAATAAATCCGCTCCTAAAGACTTTCAATATCTTCCCTCTTATCCTCAAAAATCCTTTTGTTCCTTTCCAACCAAATGACCCATATAGTAGCAAAAAAGACACAGGCTCAAAGGATTCTCCACCTTCTATGTCTTCCCCCCTCATGATATCCAAGCCAATCCTAGATAATATAGTTCTTGGTCCCCCCAATTAATTCTGACAGTTTTGTTGCTATGGCTTTTCTCCTTGTTTAAAAATTTGGCACCCAAAGAATTCAACAATGTTCTGATAAATATTGTAAAAGAGGCTTCAGATGTCAAAACAGCGCGTAATTCAACTTTGACCTTATTATCAAAACGAAAGATGTTGGCAAATGCTAAAAGAATAAGTACGGAAAGTTAGACAAATATACCAGCCGAAGTGCAGCGTTTCTTCCAAACTCATCCCAATTTTCAATTGCATCGCGAAGTGCATCAGGAAGAACCTTCCAAAACTCACCAACAAACTCTGAACCCTTTCGTCTACTGTTCTGCAGAATATCATTTGCAAGATAAAGAAAAGCCAATCGCTGCTCACGAGGGGAACAATGGAATTGTTTATCCCATGTTTCAACAACTTGTTTCGCTTTGTTCATATGAAAAATACACCAGTGTGATAGAGCTTAATCACATTAAGGAAGGCATCTCAATATCCTCTAGTTAAATGAATGGATAAAATGTTTCAAGAGCACTACAAGCTAAATTAATAATAGAAGATAGTTATAACAGCAATGCACACAATGAAACAAAAAACTCATAAGCTACAAGTGATGGCCTGGATTTGTCATACTCTATGTGCTTAGATGCATAAAAAATAATTAATACCACAAAACTATGCGAAATGGAATGAATCAAATTGAGACAAAAATCAAACAGCGGGCCCCAAATCACCATAAAAAATTGCTTCAATAAGAAATGATACCCACTGCAACGAATCAAGAACTATTCGGATAGATAAAAACACAACTCAAAAGGAAGCAACCAATGCTACAACATAGGCAAACAACATGCATTTTCCTATTGCCAAACCAACTCTGCTTTCAAAAAGTAAATGAACCCTCTACACAAGTAAAATAAACCAGGAAATCTAGTATGAACAATGTAGAAGTCCAAAGAGGGAAGAGAAAAGTCATTGGCAAGCCATGAATCAAGATAAAAGGATACTCTCAATGCTCTGCTGCGAACTGTTTAGCTTGGCCAACTTTTCCACTAAAATCTGTGGATTGAAGGTACTTCCCATTGTTCCTAATGGAAAGTTGCCCCACAAATAAATCCCAAGGCAAATCTTTGAAAGAGAAGCCTCATTACAAGAACGGTTACAAAAGAGAAGAGAGATGAATTTATTCTTGTACGACACCACAAAACATGAGATATGAAAGATGAGAAGTATCATTTGACGACATTAAGTTAATGATGTCATCATACTACAGAAAACCAGAAACCGAGAAAGCCTCTTTGAGTCATATAATGCAGTGTTTTACCCCATAGTTCTAAGCATAGTTTGAAGTGATTTTTGCTTGTAGGAGTCAAGTTACCCACCTTGCCAATAAATGACTCGTGCCCTCCATTGAAGGTACTAGAATTGTGGAACCCACCTCAAATTTGGATGTGACTTTTCCATGCATTGATGAGGACCATGTACCACTCTTTGAGGTAAAAGATATCATTAAACAGAAATCTAAAGGAATGCCCAAAAGGATTAGCCTTTGTAAATGCTTTGATTACAATGTTACTCATCTAATCAGGTTCCCTTCCCCACCCCCTCCCCCCTTCTATCTCTCTCTCTCTAACACACACCACATACACAAATCTATTTGTCCAACTTAAGGAATTAAGTAATAAAGAAACGCTCAATCTAGTAATTAGTAAAACTGAACCAACATTGACATAGACATTCAGCAAAGATAGACTCCAACAAGTATGGGGAAAAAAAAAAGATGGTTTGCAATGCACTAGTTTACAATAAAAGCCACATAAAGAAACCATTTGGGTCTAGCATGTCCATTTAATTCCTACAAAAACGAAAGAGGAAACATGGTCTTTCAATTTCTATCTTTATCTTCACCCACTAGCACAGTAGCAAACATCGCATTGCAAAAAGGCAACAAAAGAAAAACCAGAGTTATGATTCTACTCAAAAAAACACGAAGTAGACACCGAGAGTAAAGAACAGTTTAGAATAAGACATCAATTAGGAAACTTTATGAAATCAAGGAAGAGGAGCTAATAATAGGCACGAACCTCGAACCTCTTCAAGAAAAATGCCTTGGCGTTTGGCGATTTGTGATCGATTTCTTCATGGACGGGAATTGTTCGAGAATATTTATGTTATGTGGACGAGTGTCGCAGTCTTCTCCTTTTCATTCAATAGAGATGAATAGTTGTTTTCTTCATGGGCCTCTTCTTTGGTTGGGCTTAAAATTTAATTTAATTTTAATTCAAGATGGTAGCAAGCCAAAGAAGGGTTTTTTTAGGTGTGGGTATAATTTTTTAGACTTATTTAGGTAAAAATATATGAATAAGTGGTTTATTCTATTAAGTACATTTTTTATAAAACTTTTTATGTTTAAGTACAAAATTCAAATGAATTAAAATCCTTTTTACTTAAACACCCTTCCTTATTTTATGCAGCCATGATTGACAGTTATTTTAGGAAACGAATATGTAAAGATTACAT